>JAMALN010000092.1:0-122074 GCA_023630115.1 Cutaneotrichosporon sp. PK4640 | reverse complement strand
CCACCTCCCCCACGCACCCCCCCTCGCCCCTCACCTCAACGGCCGTCGGCCGCACACCCGGCGGGCAGGTCGCCACGAGCCTCTTCCACTCGGACGTGTGGGGAAAGGCGCGCTCGGACTTTAGCCAGCGGGTGTGCAGCGACTCGTCGTCGTCGTTCAAGACCGAGATCCTGGCCAACCTGCCGTTCATGCCCAGAAACCCGCCGCCCGTGCGCGACCGCGTCATCTCCGGCCCCCGGCCACTGCGACCCCGCCCGGCGGTGCCGACGTCCGGCAGCCGCGAGACGCTGCCCAAGTGGGTTCGACCAATCTCTCCGCTGACTCCAGACGGACCGTGGAGTTGAAGCGAAACTCGATTGCCTTGGAGGCGTTCCGCCGGTGAGAGTTCCAAGGCGGGTGTTTGGCCTAACGTCAGGGAGAAGCCACCCGAGCCGATCGACGAGGAGGACGAGGACGAGGCGGAAGGGGGCTGCTGGGCCGGCTTTCTGCACTGCTTCCCATGCGGTCGCTGAACCAGCCAGACATACATCTCTACCAGGACACGGACATGGACCACCCGGATAGTGCCAGGCAGTATATAATGCGGATGAAATTGTAGATAATCGCACTTGCTTGTGGTATCTCGGCCAGAGCGGCTGACGCCACTTTCCCAGCCGCCAGGTGTCACGTCGCCAGAGCAAACTATAGAATCCATAGGCTTTGACTACTCGATACTTCTGACTACGACAACGGGGAGATGCAGTGTAGACAATCTATCGTGGCTTCGGGCCGGCTGCCCGATTTTTGTGACAGTGCCGTGTGTACATGGCTTGCGGGGGGTACAGTGGCTACAGATGGTGGGGTTAGGTGGTCACAGCTTGCCGTGCCAATACTCGATGCTGTGGATCAGCGCGGCTGCAGCTGTGCACTCACACCGCATCCTCCTGGAGCATCTGGCACAGGATGTCGAGGACGTGCTCAATGTCGCTCCACTCGGTGCTGGACGCGAGCGCGACGCGCGTAAAGGTGCTCCGCTTGCCCGAGCCAATGAGGTCGAGCTGCGCCTCGGCCTTCTGCATCGCGACCATCTCGTCTTGTGTGAGCGGCGCAAGCGGGGGACGTACGCCCACAGCCAGCCATGTACGCCTGGAGCTCGCCCTCGAGGCGCGACCATTCCTTGGGGCTGAGGGTGCCGGGAAACTCGAAGACGGCGCGCTGGGTGAGCCGGGATTAGTCGGGAGGGTACTCACCGACTTTGCGGGCCCGGCGGGGAGGGACAATAACAGGGGTTGAGGTGGCTGCCGCGGGAGCGAGCAGAGACCGAGGGTGGGCGGCGGGCGGAGGTGGGGCAAGGAGGTTGGGTATGAGGGTATAAGACGTTTCAAGGGTGGAGATGAGAGTTCTGTCGACGCTGGTGGCGGGAGTGACTCCCGAGTCGCAAGCTTTATGTCCACGGGGGTGCACGGGGGCATAGACACGGGGGCAGGAACGGCGGTCCAGCAACTGGCGCAGTGCGTCATACGGAACCCTGGGGCCAGCAGTGGAGCATGGGCGCGCGGTGGGTAGTCGACAGCAGACGTGTTTGGCGGTGGCGGCTCACATGTCCCAGGCGTCGTCTCCTCCACCTGGGTAGGCCGGGGCTCGGCGATCCGGCGATAGGAGATTCTCGGCGGCGAAACACGGCCAGTGTGTGTGCTGGCGCTCGAGTCGTCAGCGGCTCGTGGTGCGGAGGCGAGCGGCCGACATTTGGTACAGGGCGGATAGATTTGGTTTATCAGCGGGTGGATTTGGTGCACGCGTGCTGGGCAGCGTCAGTGGCGCGGAATGCTGAATGCTTGACATGCTCGCGTGCGGATCTGGCCACGCGCGGCAAAAGCAACAGCCCCATAAGAAGTCTTGGTAGCGGCAAGATCCGGGCATGCAAATCGGGCCGTTAATCGGGTCTGTCTGTGGAGCGCAGTGGTCGATCCAGGTTGATCCAGGTGGTGGCGGAGGAACGGGGGGCAAGGCCGAGACCGAGGCCGAGGGCGCGTCGCAACGCCGCCTATCGCCTCTCGCGTGCACGTGCAACTGTGTATCTCGTCGCGTCGCGTCGCGTGTTGATGGACGATACTCATATACTGTACTCAACTCCACCTGGTCACCTGCACCTGGTGCGCCGTGATGACGGCGGCGCAATTTACTGCAACGCCGCGCACCCATCACTGTCGCACTAGTCGTCACCAACACAATCAACAACAACGCAGCTGGCTTCACACCCCAATCAAACCGGCCCCCGACACGCACTGCGAGGCTGGTATATCACTCCCACTCACTCCCGCTCCACTCACCACCTCCCACTTACCCACTTCTCACCCCACTTGTCTCCACCCACCGTGTAACGACCTTCACACGACGACGGCTCCACACGCCCACACGCGCACAGGTCGCATGTCCCTCTTGCGCCTCCGCACTGCGCGGAGCCTGCTTCGACCCCGCTCTGTGTCTGTCACACCCGCCTCGACGCCGATCCCCAGCCTCGCGCACCGGACGCGCACGAGAGCGAGAGGCCCCATCCCTCCCTACCCCGCCCCTCCTCCCACCTTCTCTTCGACGCGCTCGCGTCTCCTGACGACTCGTCCTCTTCCCATCCGCCCCCCTCTCCCCTCCTTCTCCCTGCCTACCACTTTTCCCAGCCCCGACCTGCGTCCAGTCGGACTCGCAGCTGGTGCTGTCTCGCCGTTATCTCTCCCATCTCCGCGCATCCGCCCCCGCTCGCGACCCTCCAAGATCCACCTGCCCCCGCCTATCACGGCCATCACCCACACAGCCTCGCCTCCCGCCATCACAGAGTCGCCCGCCACCCCCGAGTTCACACACACCCCCTCCGCTGCCCCCGCACTCGCCGAAGCATGGCGCCGCACCGTCTTCCCGGACCACACGTCCCAGCCTCTCACACCCTCACTCACCTTCTTCCCGCCCTTTACCCCGCCGCGCGCATCCCTCCTCGGGCGCTGGGCCTCCCTCGGGCGCCTCCTCAAGATCTCGGGTAATGCAAGCAGCGCCGACAGCTCGAGCGCGTCAGTCTCGTCAATAGAGTCAGTTTCTCCGCAGAGATGGTGGGGCCGCACCACGGCCTGGCTTGGTCCTCCCGCTGCCGAGATCTCTCCTCAAGACAGCGTCTCGCAGATGGGCAGCAGCGAGGTGAGCGACGACGACTGGCACACTGCCTGCAGCGACTCGTCAGAGGCGTGGTGTGAGGCCGAGTCTCAGCTGCGCTCTTTAGTCTCGCCCGTCCAGACCATGCCCCTCCCTCTCCCCACCTCTGCCATCCGCACCCCCGTGCGCCAGCACAACCGTTCCCACTCGGCCCCCTCGGCGCTCGACTTCGTTGCGCCCCCTCGCACGCCCTTCCGCCGCTTCTCGCCAACCATCACCCCACCCGTGTGCAACTTTGCGCACCTCCCCGTGTTTTCACCAGTGCCCTTCCGCCATACCCACCTGTTCGCGCCCCGTCCTCCATCGCCGCCGCCGTCGACGGACCGCAATCTCCCCGACATCATCCGGGAGCTGTGGTCGTGAGTTGGGACAAGGGTCAGGACTGACATTAGCGCCATCACCATCCGCTTTCTCGAGCTCTGGCGCGCCGTCCGTGGACCGCCGCGCGCCAAGCTCTTGACGCGCCGCCACCGCCGCAGCCGGAGCTACCCACCCAGCGGCCGCCTGCGCTGGGCCTACGCCTAGACCCTCCACCCGCAGCCCAAACCACTCTTCAAACCGACAGGCGGTCTGATTCTCAAGGCGGCTGTTCAGGTCATGACTTACAAGACAATGCCTTCCGTTTTGGCCCAGAACAAGGTCGTGGTAAGTAAACGAGAACACGAGATGGGCAGTCTCGGCCGTTCGATCAGAGGTGCGGGTCATCTCTGCTCCGATAGACCGTCCGATTCGGAGCCTGTGACAAGCGCCGACTCGGAGAATGCGTCAACCGAGGCCATCCTGGACAATAACGATCAATCATGAACGATGCAATGTTCCGCTACGTCTCGCACGCGCGGCTCGCGTGCTTGGGCAGGTTCTGGACCATGACCCTCCCGGAGCACTCCCGGACACCAGGTGCTGCTCGGTGATGACGCGGGTGCCTGACATACCGAGACGTTCCCAGGCTCGGTTCTCTCCCCACTTGTCTTGGTCGAGACTATGACGTCGGGCTCGACCGTCATTCGCAAGCAGCCTCGTGATCGTCCAGCGCTCTGGTGGGCTGGTATAAACCCCGCCAGCCGCCTCGGGTACTCACAACGCGAACACTCACTGCCAACTCACCATGCGCGCCGCCCTCCGCCTCCTCGCCCGCCCGCTCGCCCGCCCCGCGCAGCCCGCCCTCGCGCGCGGCATCAAGATCCGCTCCCAGGACCCCAAGGACAAGCCCGTCGACTCGCCCGGCGGCGAGGCGACCACCACGCCCTTCGAGAACGGCTCGGCGGGCTCGGGGCCCAAGGCCAACGACGGGCAGTACAGCTCCAGCACGATCGCGAACGAGGAGGGCGACTATGCCGCGCAGCGCAACAAGACGCCCGACGTCAACAAGGAGGCGCGGGACGCCGACGAGGCCGCGCTCAAGAAGGAGGTGGGCTGGGAACGGGGGAATGCTGACTTGCAGAAGAAGTAACTGAAATCGCATGCAGGACTGGACTCGGGAGCATCGAGGGGTGTGGGTGCTGGAGTCTACGACGGAGAACTGCTGTCAGCTGGGTGGGAGGTGGAGGCGCCGGGCTGCCGAGGACGAGGAGCGAAACTGGACGCTGCCCGTAGCCGGGAGGAGTTGGCAGGGCTTCTCTCCAGTCGGCCCAAGTGCCACCCACGGTGGAGCGCTCACTTCAGCGGACTGGCGCCGGTACCCCTCTGTCCCGCCCATGTGCTGCGCACCTTACTGAAGCAGTGGGCCCGGATGGGACCCACAGCTGCAGCCACAAGGAGCGGCGACCAACACCTGCACTGTAGCGCTGGTGGCCTCTGCTTGCTCGCAGCCTGAGCGGCCTCGACACCGGTCTGTGACCCAGACAACCCAAGAGGGTGATCGGGAGGGTTGGTCGAGGAAGCGGGACATGGGAGCGGCTGAGGCCCAGTGGCACCTTTCTCGCTCTCCATGACACCCTGCCACTGGACAAGGTGTACAAGTGCTCGTCCTACGCGGCAAGCTGCCTCTCCCCGCTGCTGGCAGCTGGTAGTCGCGAACTTGGGACCGAGGTAACCGAAGCGTCAGTATGTAAGACACGGCCCGTTTCAAGAGTACAACTGAGCTACGGTTGAATCGTATAACGGTCAGTACACAAGATTCTGATTAAAAACCAGTTCTTGTAGCCTGGGTTCGACTCCCAGTTCGACCTTGCCCTGCTCTGCTTGTATATAGTTTTTGCGTTCCTACCCACCGCTCCAGCCCACCCCTGTTCTTTTGGCACTGGGGTTCTTTTGGCACAGGCCCGCGTCGGTTGCCTCGGGACAAGTGAGGCCCGGCGACCGGTGGGGGGGGGGGGGTGAGGATACAGGCTGCATCAATAGCTAGCTATGCACAGGTGTCCTTCGGGGCCCTCGCCCGCGGCTCGAGTTGCCGTCGGGGCGAGGCGCTTGCTCACAGCCGTGGAGCGATCCTCGGTCGAAGTCGGTCGTGCGCAAGTATCGACAGGGAGAAGCTACGGCAGCTTCAAGCGAGGCCGCGTCGTAGGGCGCAGGGGTGGGGCTGCGCGGCTATTAACACGCCACCCTCGAGCTTGAAGTGCGAGGCGCGGAGCATGCGGCGCCAGTGGTTGGGTGGGTCGGGAGCTGCATCGTCCGCCTAGTACATCCAGCTGCGGGACATGTGGGTCATGCGGTCGCGCGAGGCGATGGCGTCGTGGTAGTCGGCGCGGAAGAGCTGGCGCTGCGGCGCGGGCTTGGGCTTGGGCGGTGGCGCGAACAGCAGCGTGCTGGGGCGGCGGTACTTGCGCGCGGAGAGGTCGGACGTGTCGATCTCCTTGGTGTCGGGGGCGAAGCGGACGGTCTTCTTGGGCCGCGCGGCGCGTGTGCGGAGGGCCGAGGGGGGCATGGTGGTGTCTGTGGCGGTGGCGGAGGTGGCTATGATGGAGTGCTTAGGTGGGGATGGGGGCCAGAGACGAGGGATAGGGTCAGAGGATGCATGGTTGCATGGTTATAATCTTGCGGAGGGTATCAGATGTTGATGATAGCGCACGAGTTGGGTGGAGTTGGATGGTTACACGCGGTGACGGTGTCGGGACCGAGGTGCAATCGAGTTGACTCAACTGTGACTCAGCCACCCCCGGCCAGCTCCACAGTGCACCATATGCTTCCGACCCTCGCAGGCATGCTTGTTGCCCTCGTCCGATTCTCGTCAGTCAATTCACTCATCAGCGCGTCGATGCATAGGTCTCAGCTGCGGCCAAGTCCGTCGCAGCGATCTGCACTGCCTGAGCGACTGTCTCATGTTTTGTGCGGCCCAACGCAGCGGCCCGAAGATAGCGAGGAATGCCAAGGCGCCTGCGCGCCAGGAAAGTGGACTCCGCGACAATTGCCCGAGCGCTCGTCGCTGCGGAGGTGGGTGGCGAGCGCCCATTCCGCACGCTCGGTCAGCCTCGTGTGGCCGAAGCCACTGGTGACTCACATGCCTCCATCCATGATCGTCCAGAGATAACAAGCATATCACCTCATACTCGCTCACTCACACGACACCTACATCCGGCCGGCGCCCGCTCCCCCGCGGCTTTCGGCCTCGCATAAGCTCATACGCGCAATGCATCACCTGCCCACCGGCGCGTGTAGCATACTTCCGCTCGCACCCAACTCGGATGTGCGTACATCCGGGGTGGGGGTGGCATAAAGCTGCGGCGCTTGCCGGCGGCCACAATAGCTCTTGTGTGCATGCATTCCTCGGCAGGCAGGCGTATGCGCGCCCCACAGCCGCGCCAATGTCGGTGCGTACGAACATGGCGGATGTACAAGTGGACGGTGCCGTCAGCGGTGATCACATGCCCGAATGGCCGCGGATGGTGGGCCGCAGGACGCTGAGATCGGGCACTACCGAGGTACGACCTGGAATGAAATCATCTCCCCCACTCTCCATGACACCGGGTATGGCCCGGTGGGCGCATAGATTATATAGGCGGCGGTAGCTCGCAAAGTCTCTCCCCACCTCCCACACCAGCCATGACGACCGAGAAGCCTGCCAAGATGGCCCCCGAGCCGTGCTGCAACTGCGGCCACCTCCCGGACGGCAAGGACGAGGTGCCGACCCGCCGCGAGTCGTTCCGCCCCGAGGTGGGTCGTGTTCTGGCCCCACTGACGCCAGGTGCGCAAGACGATCACGGGCACAATCGACGGGCTCAAGGACGAGCTCCACAGCGTGTCCATGTACATCCACGCCAACCCCGAGCTGGCGTACAAGGAGGAGAAGGCGCACGCCAAGCTCTGCGAGTACCTCGCCGGCAAGGGGTTCAAGGTGCACCAGATCCCCGAGGTGCCGACGGCCTTCAAGGTCTCGTACACGCGCGGCCGCGGGGGGCGCACGTTTGGCCTCAACTCGGAGTACGACGCGCTCCCCGAGATCGGGCACGCGTGCGGGCACAACCTCATCGCCATCTGCGGTGTCGGCGCGCTCCTGGCCATGCAGAAGGCCATGGACGAGCACGACATTGACGGCACCGTCGTGCTCCTCGGCACGCCGGCCGAGGAGGGCGCGGGTGGCAAGGTCGACCTCCTGAACGCTGGCGCGTACGAGGGCATCGGCGCGTGCATGATGCTCCACCCCGGCCAGGGCGGCGAGGCGTCGGGCGGTGCCGTCATCCGCTCCCTCGCGTACCAGCACATCGCCGCCCAGTACAAGGGCAAGCCGGCGCACGCGGGCCTCTCGCCGTGGGAGGGCGTCAACGCCCTCGACGCCGCGTGCACCGCCTACGTCGGCATCTCGGCGATGCGCCAGCAGCTCAAGCCCGACATTCGCGTGCAGGGTGTCATCTCCGACGGCGGCGGCACCGCACCCAACATCATCCCGGCCCGCTCGGCGATGGACTACATCGTGCGCGCGCCCACCGCCGCCGACCTCGAGCTCGTGGCCGAGAAGGTCAACAACTGCTTCGAGGGCGCAGCGCGCCAGACGGGGTGCGAGGTCGAGGTCGGCCGCGAGGTGCTCATGGTCGAGCTGCGCAACGACAAGGCGCTGTCGCACGAGTACGCCCAGGTCATGTCCGAGATGTGGGACATTCCCGTCCGCGTCCTCCTCGAGCAGAGCATGGGCGCGTCCACCGACTTTGGCAACGTCACCTTTGCGATGCCCGCCTGCCACCCCATGTACATGATCCCCGCCAAGGGCGGCAACCACACACACGAGTTTACGGCCGCCACCAAGACCGACCGCGCGCATGAGGAGAGCTACAAGGCCATGGGCGCGATGGCCGCCGTCGGCCTGCGCTTCCTCGCCGACGAGGCGTTCGCCAAGGACGTCCAGTCGACGTGGGAGTCGAACATGAAGGAGGTCAAGGAGGAGGAGGCGAAGATTCTCGGCAAGAAGTAGGCTGTCAACACTGTAGGACTGTAGTGTATGTTGGGATATGCGAGGCTCGATGTCTATGTGGTAGGCGTTCTAGAAGCCTGAAGAGCTCTAGGATACTGAAGGTCGTCGCTACAAGCTACGGAACGTTGGGGTACTAGTCATCGGGGTCGAAACTGGAGGCACTGCCGCCGTCACTGCTTGACGACGACCACTGGAACATGGAACGCTTACGTGGCGTGCTTGGGGGAGAGGTTAGGGATGTGGAGCTGGTCATGTCTCTCATAGTAGCCTTCAGGGAGAGAGTTTGGGCAATGTGCGCACGGCGACGCTCGTATTCTGTTATCAGCGCGACACTCGGGGTACTCACCCTTTGCGGCGTTAAGCAGCTCCCTGAAGCGGGCCGCTAGCTGCTTTGCAGCCTCCCTGGTCTTTACCTGCTTGACCGTCAAGCCCTTCGCCGTCAGGTCTGTGGCGAGCAAGTGCTTAGCTGTCGAGTCCGTGACGGTCAAGTCAGCTTCGAGCTGCGCGCGGGCGAGGGCCCATCGGTACGTCGGCGGTATCATCATGTCGATCGCGTAGGGAAGGCATGCGACGTCGAATGTGGTGCCACCAGGGACCCCGTCCTGTATGGGCGAGGTCTTGGTCTTCACGCGAGGCTCGTCGTCCCACGCCCATCGATCCAGGCCGATCGCCCAAGCGCACGTTGAAACGTCGTCGAGCATGGCACCGTACACGAAGGGGACGAGCGGTGAGACGTGCCGCCAAGCGGCGATGCGGCGCACGGCCCATAGTGAAGAGTCGCGGACATTGGGCTTGCCCCCGCTCACACGGGCTTTTGGGTGGGAGTAGAGGTGGATGAAGCGTGCGATGGGGGCGAGGGTCTCCAGAAGCGCCGACTCGGAGTCAGGCCATTCTGTGCAAGCGGGAGGGATGAAGGGAAGCTGGTGGTTTGTCACGAGGTACAGCACGTGAACGAGGGTCGAGTACGTCTCGGAGGGGTGGGAAAACCACAGTCTGTTGCTCTCGGTCACCTCGGGACGGAGCTGGGGGCTGGCATCAGAGCGCGCTTGGTCCCTGCGGTGAAGGAAACTCACAAAGCGGCGAGAAAGGTGGTGCGCTGGACGAGCAGCCCCTTTCCGTCCGCGCTTTGGAGGATGAGCGCGTGGTTGAGGGAGTGCCGAGTTTGAGGGGTCATTGTGCTGTACAACAATAGGCGAGCCAGAAGAGACCGTGAATGGATGGTGGATGGAGTGATGGGAGGAGGGTCTATTGTGCATCTGACCTCGTTTTGACAGTGTACCGCAATCACTCTATCAGGTTTGAACTGAAACCACCGCCTTCCCTCGCCCCATGTGCAGTAATGGTGACTGACTCCCTGTTAGTCCGTGCCCCCCGGATCACACCTACATCACCTGGCTGAATGAGACGAGTGGCATCTGAAGCCACTCACACTGGCCGTGCCTGGTGGGCGAGTGATGCTGATGGCACAATGAACCAGCTGCACCGGGCATAAATTTCGCTCGTGAGTGACCTTCACAATGTACTCAGTTGCTGCTAGCACTGCGACAAGGGGCCGCGCTCGTGTGGTACACCTACAACACACTGCTTATGTATAAGTACCCGCGCTCCTCGTCCCTTCCGGCCCATCCCCAACTACCACCTTCCTCTCCTCACGACCTCCTTCACCCTCCCAGTGCTCACTCCCACCACCACCCAACAAGATGTCCAACTTCATCCTCGTCATGACCCCCGACAACCTCGCCCAGGTCGACCGTCTCCAGCACGAGTACGCCGCCCTCCAGGGCATGATGGTCGATCTCACGACGCGCTACAACGGCATCGCCCGCGCTGTCTGGGCGGACACCCTCGCCGGCCGCACGGACTTTGCCGGGTTCCACGACCCCATCCTCCGTATCTACTCAGAGCTCGAGGTGTGGCACGCCCTCCGCCGCGAGCTGTACCAGCAGAGTATCGAGGCCGCCCTCGCCCTCCCCGAGCTCACGGACCTCGACGACGCCTGCGTCTTCTGCCTCGAGGACGAGGAGGAGACAGAGACAGAGGTGGACCGCCCTGGCGAGGACATGTGTGACATGGACTTCAAGGGCTACTACACCGAGGCCGAGGGCGACATGCAGGCGGACATGTCTTACATTGTGGGCTAGAGGCTCCCTGTAGCATGATGCAGATTCCTAAGGTTTAAATCAAAGATGGGCAGCATTGTTTGCGCTTACTGAGTGCTGGCCGTAGGGCAGGTAGAGACATGCGAGCTGGAGGAGGTCCGGGACAATGCCTCCTCTGCCTTTGCGCTCTCCAACTCGGCCGCCAGGATCGTGAGGGGGGTGTAGTACAGGGCGATGCTCTCACGGATCTCGACCCGCTCGTTACGGCTGTCGGCTGCTTCCCACTTGTCCAGGGCGAATAGGAGGCGCAGGGTTTCGATTACGCTCTCGGCCTCAGCTGTAACGGACCGATCCTCAAGCTCGTCGCATGCGCGTTCAATTTCGAGAAGCTTGCGGCCCACCGCGCGGACGCGCCAGGCTGTTGTGTACGGAATCATCGCCTGGAGATCGAAGAGGAGACTAGCGGCGAGGCGAGTACGGGAGGGGCGGCCGAGGATGGAGAAGGACATGGCTGTGAAATATGATAGGGGTGGTGGCAGCTGTCGCGAGGAAGGATTGTGAGAATGGAAGGAAACTCGAGAGATGGGTGAGCTAGACCAGACAGGATGAGGAAAGAGCTTATGTATCCATTCTTCACTGAGCTGGATCGTTCGCTGCTCATTTTGGAGATCTGCATCATTTATGCCTCACACGCAGAAGCGCCACCGCCACTGTTCATTAACCCAGCTAACTAGCCCATAGCCTAACTAGCCTGTGGCCTAAAATGCTCCCACAAGCAGCATTCCCGCAGTCGGTGCAGTCGAATTCGGTTACAATTCTTCGCTACATGTGCATGTCTAACTACACCCACAGCGCGTACAGCGATGGACGACTAGATTCCACCCTCGTTCGAGAAGGTTACCTGAGTGTTGGTGGGGTCACGAGCTCTCACAAGACGCAGGTGTTCTACAGTTCCGGAACTCGTGGCCCCGAACGTCCCAGGTATGGGTTCGAGCAGCATCTTGACGCATTCATGAGGGACGCGGTGGGCCTCGCGACTGCGGGGCTCGTAGAAGCCTGGGTAAGCCGCTGGCCTAAACTAATCGGGGCCGAGCTCGCGCTGTCCGTTGATCGGGGTCGGTGGGATCCACCCGTACAAGACCGGTTGTGAGCGTTTAAGAACCAGTGCCGATCGAGGGGCCTCACGGCGCTTCGCCGCCGCTAGCTCCTCCTCAGCCTTCCGCAGGCGCCAGGTCTTCGTGTACGGCACCTTTGCTGAAAGGTGAAACTGCTCGGGCGCCAAGGTTTGCGGCTGACGCCAGCAGGCCGGAGCTTGGCCGGGAGGAGGGGCGACGTGCGCGGCGGCTCGGGGGTGTTGGGGAGAGCAGAGGGGGGCATATTGGCTTGGAGGAGTGGTGGGTTGGAGAGAAGGGCTGTGGAAGTATTCAAGTTGGAGCACGGGCGCTGAAGACTTTTAGGGTGTTTATCAGTAGCCAGTGGCGTACCAGCCTTCTACAGACTTCTGGTTGCAGCGCTTTGGCGAAGCTCATCGATACAGTTCCATTCTCACATCATGCACCACAATTCAAGAAAGCCCAAGCCAACAGAAGAGCGCTGTGGAATGAAACGGACTTAGCATGTCCCAACCGTTTCGGGGACCTATGCGATGGACGCGGTGGAGCTGGAGGCGTAGTCGGAGTCAGTGTCGATGACGCAGCTCACACGGCTGCGCCATGCCCACTTCTCCTCATACTGCTCGAGGACAGCAATTCCCAATCGCGCCCGCGTGCGCTCAGCCCAAAGCTCCCACGCCATCGGTGAAAGCCGTTTCACCTCGTCTCCCAGAATCGCGAGGCGGTGGTTGACGCTTCTAATGTCGATGCGGATGTCGTAGATCTCCCTGCTGATGTAGATGACCAGGCGGTCACTATCATCAAAGTCGGCGAACAGGGCCTTGGCCGCGATGAGGTGGCGGGCGTGTTTGAACATCCGCTCGCGCTCAGCGTACGTGTCTTGAAGTTCCGTGATCTTGTTCTCGAGTTTACGGATGCGGCGGGCCGTGGTGAACGGCACCACCTCGGCGGAGATCTTGGTAGCGACCTGCTTGCGAGTGGCTGCGATCCGCTTGGTAGCAACCTTCTGGGTGGCGACGATCCTCTGGGCGGCTGACGCCAGTTTGGCCTGAATCGCCATGGAGTAGCGGATGCAGGCAGGAATCTCTTGGCCGCAGGAGGAGCACCGCCTGGTCATGTCGCGGTTGGATTGGCTTGTTCTGGTTGCTGAGGATGGGAGTTGCTGATGGCGAACGCGGATGAAGAACAGAGGGCTGCGGAAGGAGAGACTGTTGGCGAGGTTTTATGGCCCTGCTGGAACGCACTGAGCTCGAACAAGGGTAGTCACTCGACGAGTGCAGGCAAGTAGCCTGCGTCATAGGTCAAGTAATCTCCAAGGGAGTCTCACTTGGCGGGGAGCCATGGGCGGTTGGAATGCCTTGCCGGAAACAGGGTGGTCGCCCTTGTTGTAGAGGTGCATGTGGGGACTCTTGTGGAGTACTACATGGGCGCTGAGACGTACATTGATGCACATTCTCCAGGATACTATAGAGCTTGGAAGCGTGTTGGGTGCGCCCTTCTGCACAGAACGACGCGGACGCTCTCCCGTTGAATCTACAAGATGACAGTGCATGTACTGCAGTAACGCTAGTGATATCTGTAGTAACTCCACGGAGGACTGTAGTTCAGGCGTTGGTTGCCTTGAAAGCGTTGTAGATCCTACATGATGATGCAGCGCCCCGCACTCTTGCCAACTGTGCCCTTACTTGCGGTGGTAGCGATACTGTCGTCTCCGGTTGTATCCGGAAGGAAGCGGTCCCCGCTGTGTTCGTAGGGCGAGCCCCCATAGAGGGCAAGAGCGTTCTCGATAGCCCTAATCTCGTCCTTCAAGTCCTTCATCTCCAACTTCGCCATTATACCCTTTACCTTTCCCCTCGCCAACTTGCGTTTGAGTGCGGCAAGCTCCATCACAGCCTCCGCGCGGAGTCGGCGGAGGAGGTCGACTGTCTGCTCCTCATCGGCGTTCTCGGGGTCGTACTTCATCCCGAGCAAATTGACTTTCGACCCAGCGATCGGGTCTGCGGGATTGGTGAACTCGGTGTCAAGTGCGTGAAGGACTACGCAGGGAGTGCCGCGGATGCAGACCATGGTTGTTGCTGACGGGGGAGGAACGGGAGGCCACGGAGGAAGGTTGCTCATAAGGAGAGTGGGTAAAGTGTTTATGTTGAAGTGGTAAAAGAGACGGACGGACAGAGTTTGTATCTCATGTCACGGGCTAACGCGGGCTATCTGTAGGGCACGGCCCACCAGGCGAACGCACCACGTACAACAGTCGCGACCACACCGAAGTAACATCCCTCCTGTAGGTTGGACACTCTAAAGTGCCTCTATTACGGACGTCTCCTCCGCCTCCCACTGGCGCTGGAAGCTGCCTGGTTGGCCGCGATAACCCGAAGGACGGACGCCCAGGCCTCGGTCTGAGCCCTTGCCTCCTCCAGCTGCCTGGAGGCGGCCTCCAGCTTCCTGTCAACCCGCTCGAGCTGATTCTCCATGTTGAGAGGGGATACGAGTCGTCTCCCTCCTCGTCCTCGTCCTCGAGGCTCTCGAGCTCCTGAAGCTTCCTCTTCTGGGCGAGCAGGGAGCGTACGGTTTTAGCGAGCTGGCGCTCGGTGGCTGAGAGCTCTCTATCGAACGCCGAGTAGAGGGCGATTTCGTGGTACGGGAGACGAGGCATCGTTGCGATGGCAGTGAAGGATGGGAAACTGTAACGGCGAGGTATTGTGGTGACTCTGTATAAGGATGTTAGTAGAGAGGTGTGGATGTTAGAAGAGCATGAGCAACGTCTGCGAGCCTTATATAGCATTGGGAGCGGTTGGGTTGTTTGGGCAGCCGCCTTCGATCGAGTAGACGTCGAGTGCAACAACTGCACAGCCGAGTAGAAATGCAGTGACATCCCTTTCTGGTCCCTACGGATATGCCACAAATGCCTGAAGCTCGCCCGTTACCGCGGTAACTTGGTCGAGCCCCTGGCAATACAGCTCGTCGAACTTGCTCTTCCAGTAGTTGGCACGGGCACGCTCCTTCTCCATCGTCGCCCTCAGCTCCGCCATGACCTGCGACTCGCGCCGCGAGCCCATAAGCATGGCCACCTCGTCGAGGTGCTGCTTGTTCTGGTCCAAGAGACGGTCGAGGCTGCCGTACCGGTCAGCATGGGCCTGCCAGTACTCCGTGTCGAGCTCGGAAAGGGCACGCTTGCTCTTCAGCCGCTCGATCTCCTCGTGAAGTGCGTGGTTATCCTCCAGGTCACAGTTGCGGTTGCGAAGCTGGTCGTTCTCGTCTTCAAGCGCCTGCTGGATCCACTGCTGGGGTATGGTGGGTGCCGCGGGCTTGGTGATGTCGGTGAGGTTCGAGGAGGGGGTGGGGATCGAGTACCCAGTCACCTTGAGACTGGAGCCAGGGAGCTCGAGAGCCGGCGTGCAGCTGCGGATGTCGTGGTTGGTGGTGGACATTGCGATTGTGTTGTTGCGAGTCGACACGTTCAAGCGCATTCTGTGACCTGACAAAGCAGTGCTCTAACATTCAGTGCGCCGCTTTTGTGTGTATTGTTGCTGATGCGATGGGCAGGGTTGTGCTGGCGAGCAGTGCCCATCATCCATCACCCAGGGATAATGCTTCCAACGTTGTCGGCCTGGCCTCGATCTGGAGTGGTCACGGACGCGCCTGCATTGTTTGTGAGTCGGATGAACAAGGGTGCAATCAACAGAGATGGCTCGCTCCCCACTTTGCTGCGGCATGACAGTCGTGATGACGTTGAAAGCACACACGCTTCCAAGATCTGAGACAAGGGCCACTGTCGCCGCCACCCACCCAATCCAACCTCCACCTCCACCCATCCAACTCTCCTTCAAGGCCCCCAAACTCACATTCGTCGTCGTCGTCCATCTCACACTCCTCGTCGCAACATCCCCTCGCAACTTGTCTCTCCCTCCGGCTTCTCCCACGCACACTCACCATGCGTGGCAACCGCTTCTCCGCCCTCGGCGACACCACCTCCACTAAGCCCACCATCGCCTCCAACCAAGCCACCCCCGCCCGCTCGAAGCCTGCCGCCAGCACGCAAAACGAGAAGGGGGCGAACGGGCGCCGCAACCGCACCCGCGGGCGCGGCGGTGGTCACGGAGGCGGCGGCGGAGGCGGTGGCGACAAGTGCGGAAGCGAAGCCGACGGAGTTGGACGCATGCAGCCCGCGCGCCCCCAGACTGTCAGTCTCCCGTCTGGTGTGGCTGACGGCAGACCGCTCCCCAACCCAAGAGCTGGGACGAGGCGTTCGCGCAGATGGCAGCCGATTTCGAGAAGGAGATGGCGGCCACCGACCCGGACGGCGGGTGGGGCGAGACCCCCAAGGAGCGGCTGAAGCGTGAGATCGTCGAGAAGTGGCGTGTGAACGTCGTTCCCGGCGCGAGCCCGGCTTAGAGCGGCGGGACGAAACGAGAACAGCAGCGCCGAGCGCGTGTAGAATAGACACCCCCAATGTATACATAGTCCATGGCCACTTGCCGCCGCTGTCGTCCGTGCACAGGCGAACGGGCTTGTCTGACCGAAGCCCTGACAACCTTTACTCGTGCCATGCTCGTGGATGGTCGATGTTGCAGGATCGCAAGACATTGGTGGGATGGAGGTGGGTGGCAAATTGCACGGTTGACCTCCACCGCCGATCACCCCGAATCTTGGGTGGCAAACCCGATCACATCGCTGCCTTGTTTGCTCCTCTTTCCTTGTGCATGCCATGGCTGCTCTACAGCTGGCCCTCTAGCCCTCGCCTTCACCGGGACGCCTCCTATAGCGGTATCACGGATACTCCTCTCTCTAAAGAACGCAGAAGCTACTCTAACCCTTGCTGCCCCACTCCCACCTGTCCTTGTCCTCGTCCATCTCCCAGACAGAGTAAGCGAGCCTGCGCCCGCCATGCTTGATGCCCTCCTCAATCTCGGGCTTCTGAAGCTACTAATCGTCCCAAAGGAAGACCTAGGAGGTGCTGTTGACCTCGTGATTGTCTGGCAGCTGCGGAAGGGGCAGGGTGGCGGAAGTTGTGGCCAACAGTGGCCTTGAGGCCCTCAGAGCTACAGCCAGGTTCCACCAGTTGAACCCGAAGCCACCTCTGCCTTGACGAGGCCTTTTATACCATGTATACAATCGCTAATCCGGAACTGACAGCCTGATCCTGATCTTAACCCAAGCCATTGGACAAGCGGCATTGTGGGGACGCCTCACGCGGTACTGCGCGACATGCAGTGCGCGACATGCAGTGCGCGACATGTCGTCCTTCTCTGGCAGCGTCCAGCGGACGGGCAAAATTAGAAGCCTCATATTGCTAACTCCCCTCTTATCTCATGCATCTGCCCTCTTTTCTACGACCCAATGTCTGATCTTGATCTTGATTGAAACCGCTTAGAACGGACCGAGAAAGTTCGCCAGAGCGGCATTGGGGCCCCCAAAGAGCTCCTCAAGGGTGGGAGGAGGCAGAACGGGGGGACGGAGCACGGCGTTGCGGACGTTGGTGCGCACCTGCTCCTGGCTCTGCTGCTGGCTCTGCTGCTGGTTCTGCGGCTGGCCCTGGATCAGGTTCAGGCCATCAATCTGCGCCTGGAGGCGAGCAAGGGTTCGGTTGACCTGCGCCGCCTTGCGCTCAAGGCGGGCGACCTCCATCCGGAGGCGGTTGGCGCGGCGCGCCTCCTCCTCCTCCTCCCAGATGCCCATGAGCTCAAAGTTGCGCTCCACGGCACGCTGGCGCGCCGCGTCCGGGTGGGTGGCGTTGAGGGCGACGATCTCGGCCTGTATCTCCGCCTGGAGGCGCTCGGCCTGGGCGTCGAGCTGGCGCTCGATGCGGTCCATGTTCGCGTGCCCCGTCGCCGAGGGGATGCCGCCGAGGCCGACGCGCGCCTGGTCGAGCTCGGTAGCCAGGTCGCTGATGTTGTCGCCCCCGACGCTGTGGCGCTCCCAGAACTGGCGGGCCTGGGCGAGGGGCGAGGCGGGGTCGCGCTGCATGGCGGTGCCGAGGGCGTCGAGGGAGACGAGGTTGTACGGGTCGCGGGGGGCGGGGACGAGGGGCTCCGCGCCGAGGAAGTGGGCCCAGACGGCCGCCTCCTCCTCAGAGGAGGAGAAGGGGCGGTTGTCCTCCGCGTCGGCGTCCTCCACGTCGGCGAGGGGGTCGTCGAAAGCCGATAAGGACAGGCCCGAAAGGTCAAGCATGGGGTCGAGCATGTCGTCGCTGGGCGGGGGGATGGGCACGGGCATTCTGGTGGTAAGCCAGACTGAGGTGGGCTCGATGAGTGAGGTGAAGCCTCTGCGAGCTCTGACTTATGCAGAAATGGAGACGCGTGTTCATGTGCTTGGATGTATACGTTGGACGCTGCAGCCCCTCGGTTCTTGTTGATTCAAGTGATGTCCATTGTCACAACTGATGTTGGCATCGCCACAATCAGCGTGTGGTGCGTGTTTCGGACAATCAACAGAAATTTGCCGCACCGCTGGCCTGTTTCGGACAATGAAGGTGATCCGGGACTGTGTGGGCAAGTACAGGGTGATGGCGGACGAGGGCACCGAAACAGGTACCGAGAGCCCACTTCGAGGCCCTCACCTCGCCATGCGGAGGGTGTGACTGCAGCTTGGGCAGATGGAGCAGGGCAGGTGGTGAGCCTTGCCATGAAAGGGATTAGCCCCGAGAGCGGCGTGTCATGGGCTGATTATTGTAGGCGACAGCGTGCATTCTCGGATGGCTCGATAAGCTATGCATGCTATACAACAATCTCGCGCGTCTCCCGGCACGAAAACAAGCCGCGGCTACCTCCGCGCGTCACCCCGTCGTGGCCCCGCCCCCAAGTACCCCTTGCTCGCCTTCCGCGCCAGGTCCTCCTTCATGAGCCGCTCCGCCTCTGACCGGAAGCCCTTGGGCTTTGCGTCGCCGTCATCCGTCTTGGCGACCTTTGCCGACTTGAAAACGTTGCCCGCGGCTGGACGCTTCAGCGGGTTCGCGGGCTTGAGGGGGTTCGCAACCGGCATCTTGCCGAACGAGCCAAAGCTCATCGGCTTCTTCTCCTCGGCTGGGGCTGATGGGCCCGCCTCGTCCTTCCTCTCCTCGGACGAGCTGGACTCGGGCTTGGGGAACAGGCTGAGCGAGATCTTCTCGCCCTCTTTCCGCTCCAAGCCCTTCTGCTCCACCTCCTCCTCCTCGGCGGCCGCGCGAGCGCGCGCGATCTGGTCCTCGATCATCTTGCGCTCGCGGTCCTCGCCATCCATCGTCGAGCGCTCCTTCTTCTGCAGCGCGGCCTGGGGTCAGCTTCCGTGCGACTGACAGAAGCTGGGTCTCTCCCTCGGTTTCCCCACTCACCTGCTTCGCAAGCGTCTCTGGGCGGTTGTCGACCCACTGGATCCAGAGGTGCCCACGTTCGTCCTCGTCCACGCGCACAATACCGGCCTTGCTCAGCGTCATGATGAAGCCGTTAAGCGTGACCCAGCGCGTCGCATTCATGTGCACGTGGTTCTTGTCCTGGATGAACTCGTTGTACACTGCGTTTGCGCGCACGCGTTGCGTGTTGTGCCGCGACTTGAGGAGCGAGATGAAGTCATACTGGAACTGCCTCGAGAACTCGGCAATTGTTGCACCAGCGTTCGGCCCGACGGCCATAATCTTGCGCAGGTGCGGCTCGGAGCGACAGTGCGCCTGGAACCCATTCTCGTCGCGCATCTGCCGTCAGCCAGACTCGAGCATGGTTAGGCAACGCACCTGCTTCTCGCACACTTGGCAGTACCAGCGAAGGCGACCGAGTCCTGGTGTTAGCGTTGAACGGAGATGCAGAGGAGGGAGGGACGGCTATAGGAGGCGGAGTGGGAGGTCGTCGAGGACAGCAGTGGTACGGGGACGGCTGGAGCAGCAGCGGGATGGGGAGCCGCGCGCAACCTCCCGCTAGTGAAGCACTTACCCTTCGACTTCATGGCGTTGGCCATGGCCTTTGTGCCGCCGGGGTCGCGTCCCATGTTGAAGGTGAACTAGAAGAAGTCGGGATGTGGAGAGAGTGGTTGCTGAGCGAGAGTGGAGGTTGCAGGTTGAGTGGCAAAGTGAAGATTGGGAGGCGGATTCTAATCTAGCCCACGTGATGCATTAGACTCTGAATTAGACTCTGACCTACAGAATTAGGGCGGTGCTAATCCGGAATGGTTCCGCAGTCGGCCGAGGCACTGTCTGGCCGTCTGGGCGCACGACGCGCGGAAGTGGTGACGTGACGACAGCCAGACACACAAGAGGCTGGAGCAGCTCACACATCTCTCCATCTCTCTTCCCACCATCAACAATGGCCTCCCCAAGTAGCCCAAAGGCAGAGGAGCCAAAGTCTCCCAAGTCCCCATCCCCCGTCGACAAGGTCGCCTCTCCGCGCGCCACGTCGCCTGCCTCGCCGTCGGCCGACAAGCCCGGGTCCAAGCCGACATCCCCGGCGCCCGGGAGCGGCAGCGCATCCCCCGCCGCTGCGACCTCGCCTGCGCCCGCGCCCGCCGCGCCCGCCGCGCCGCATGCCAACCCAAAGATCGCAGAGCTGCAGACCATGTTCCCGACCGTCGACGTCGCCGTGATCGAGATGGTGCTCGAGAGCGTCGGCGGGTCGCAGGACCGCGCGATCGAGTCGCTCCTCCAGATGACCGACCCCGACTTCAAGCCCGACGAGCTCGCATCTGCGCGGCAAGAAGAGTCTGTGTGTATCTCCTCACATAGTTTCGCTGGCCCTTGGCTAACGCACAGAACCAGGTCGACCTCGACGCCGAGTTTGCGCGCGCCGTCGCGCTTCAGGACGAGGAGGAAGCGCGGCAGCAGCGCCGCGAGGCTCGTACGGCCCGTGGCGCCGCCCCGCCCTCCAACGCCTCTCGCCTCCCGGAGGTACTTCCCTACCAGCCGCGTGTGCGCAAGCCGCGCCGCCCAGCAGCCGACCCGTACGAGAGTCAGAACGCGACCGCGCACGACCTGCAGGACCGGTACGACCCGCCGCCCACGGGCCAGAACGCGGGCGAGCTGCCGCCCGGCCTCATTGCGTTCGAGGAGAAGGTCACAGCCATGGCTGAGAGTGAGCTTCCCAGATTGTCTCAGCTGACAACCAGCCGGCCGCCAGACATTCAACCGGTTCTTCAACAACGCCAAGCAGAAGTACGCCGACTATCAGGCGCAGCAGGCACAGACGTCCGAGCAGCGCGCGGCCCAGCAGGCACTGCACGAGGCCGAGGGGCAGCGGCAGGGCGGGCTTTGGGGCGAGACCACGGGGCGCACTTCGTGAGCTCATCGTCTGTGCGGTGCTAATTACAGGCTCGGCTCTCGCTCGACCTCGCAGAGCAGCCAGGGTGAGGCGCCCGTGTCGGCACCCACGCGCCGCTGGCACCCGTCGGACAACTACGAGGAGCCGTCCAAGCCCACCGCGGCAGGCGTCCCGGGCACTGCTGGCCGCCGCTCCCCCGGCCCCGCCGGCAGTGCGAGCCCCGAGAAGGCTGCCACTGGCAAGATCGACCTTGCCAAGCTCGGCTTCCTGCCCAAGAAGCGCGTTGACCTCATGTCAACCTCGCCCCAGCCGAGAGAGGACAAGGATCCCAACCCCCACCTCCCCACGTCGCCAGGTGGCCCCACGACTCCTACGACGGGCAAGTCGCTTGTTGACAAGATCCCCAAGACGCCGCCTGCTGAGACGAGCCCGCACACCCTGGGCGACAGCGACGACGACGACGATCTCGACTACACTGAGAACCCCTTCGACCGGCGTTAGGTCGCTAATATGCTGTTGTCATCCTAGTGAGCTTGAGCTATGCACTTGAATGTACCGGGCGCGAATATTGTACAGGGGAGAATGCGGATGATACACGCAGTGATCTGGCTACTACTCAATGAATCTGTGTGCGGTCGACTGCTCAGCAAGCAGTTACGGGTCCACCGCTAGGAATTCGGTGCCTGTCTTAGCCGTGCACTCCTGGACAACCAATCGAAGCTGGTGTCAGTTGTATATGGGAAGAGAGCTTACGTCGATAACTCCGGTCTCGACTGCCCGGACGCTGAGCAGCGGCTCGTGGTGGCCGTTGATAGCGGACGAGGTGTTGAGTGTATCTCCTGCGAGCGCAGGTATCCATGGAGCTGTAGACTGCGGTCAGCTTCGAAGCGGCTCAAGCAGCTCACCCCGTCACTAGGCGCCTCAGGCTCGATGTCGTCGTTAGTCTCGAGGATGATGGCGAAGGACGTGTCGCCTGATGTCAGCTGTGACTTCCCCGCTTGAGCTCACCTGGATTGTCCAGGAGCTGCCCGTCAAGCGCGACTAGGCGTATCAGAAAGCCGCGTAGCATGAGCGACAGGCCTTCCTCGTCGGGTGCACCTTGGATTCTGCCATCAGTTAAGCCAAGGACAGAGTCAGTTGACCCACTTGGCGTCTCGCTGCGGCCCCTCGAGGCCTTCGAGACCCATGTACCCGAAGTCGATGATGAAGCGCTCCATGGGCGCACGACTCTCCACGTCGTGTATGAGTACCGTCACGCGCCGGAGCGTGCCCCTCTCCATCTCGTTCCGGATGGCGGAGACAACGCGCCCAATGTAAGCGCGGACCTCTGGATGCCGCGACTGGTAGACGGCTACGCCGTGTGCTCGTCGTCGCGTGAAGGTATTTGGGGGGTAGACTTGGCGAATACAGATGATTGTGTGAATCACTATCTCGACTGCCGTTAGCTTGCCCGTGTGGCTCCTAGCTCACGGAAAGAAGATAGAAGGTGGACGGTGGCTGCTGTCAGCTTCGACGCATAGCTGAGTGCAGGAGCGTACCTTTGAAGCTCAAACCAAGAGGAGGTTCTTTAGATTGCATTGGAATGCGTGATGGCCCAGGTTTGGCGTTCATCTCTGCGTCTTGGGGATGGGATGAGGCCAAGAAGCAGTTGATGAGGACGATTGTTGATGATGGGTGAGTGGACCTCTGTGGTGGAGGTAAGGTAGGTCCAGGTATGTGGGAGGGTATGTGGGAGGATGAGATAGGGGTAGAGAGGGATCAAATAAGAGACTCCACCGATCAACCGTGCGTCATGGCATACGATGGGGACCTGGGGCGAGAGCGCAGGCCGACCTGAACGAGACAAACAACACAAGACCCAGACACCCCCCTTCACCCCCCGTCAACTGCCACATCCATCTCTCCCACCTGCCTTCCCTCCCGCCTCCCCACCGAGTGGGGCATTTTCATTCGACATCAATCACAACAACAACAATCATCTCCTCAATCCTCAAGACTCCCTTCAACGTCATCCAACACAATGTCGACGCCAACGCGCGACGTCTATCTGGCGCAGGGGTTCAACCCAACGTCATTGCGGGTGAGTACTCGTACAACGCACTTGCCTCCCATACTAACTTCTAGGTGCCCCAGCTCCGGTGAGTCTTTGGGTGCGAGAGGAAGGCACACGCCGTCTTCTCGCTACTGATCCGGTTGTTGCTTTCTGACACTCTAGCTCCATCCTCCACGAACACGGAGTTCGCCACCCGTCAACCGCGAAGAAGGCCGACCTCGTCGCCCTGTTTGTGTCCGAGATTCAGCCCCGCGCCGCCGCCATTCTCGCCCAAGACGCTCGTGTGAGACCTTCCTCGACGGGCATCGTTGCCGTCTCGTCTACCGGCGAGGAGGCGCCCGCGACACCTGTCGTTGGCAAGCGCCCCCGCGGTCGACCGCGGAAGACGGCCACGTTGGCCAGCGAGGAGCTGAAGCCCGAGGAAGACGTCTCTGAGGTCCCCGCCAAGAGGGCACGGTCGCGCCGCTCAACCGTCGACATTGCCGAGGAGGAGCCTGCGCAGACGCCGGCGCCCAAGAAGAGAGGCCGCCCGTCGAAGAAGGCCAAGGAGGCCGCCCCCGCCGACGAGGACGGCGACATCAAGATGGAGGACATCCAGGAGGCACCTTCCCCGCCCCCCAAGCCCAAGGTGCGGCGCAAGTCGGCCAAGCCTGAAGCGCCTGTCCACTTCCCCGCCGAACCCGCCGAGCCGTCCCGCGCGGTCCCTGCAACCGCGCCGGCCGCCGTGCGCAAACCGCGCACGTCCTTCATGCCGCCTGCCCCCAGGTCAGAGGAGCAGATGACCCCGCAGCGCCCGCGTCGCTCGTCCAACGTCGCCGACGACAGCTCGCCCTTTTCAGACTACAACCCCTTCCAGGCTGGCAGTGCCGAGGCCGCCGAAGTTGCGCGTCGTCGCCGCAAGGTGAGTTTGGCTCTCGAAATTTCACTGACGTCAGTCTTCCCTTGGGCTCGGTGAGGGCAAGCGCAGAGCTCCGCGCCCGAGCGAGTGGACTGCTACGTCGCAGCCGTCCGCCTCCATCCTTCGCAAGGTCGGCCCCTCTAACGAGAACCTCCGTTCTCCAGCACCGCAGAAGGTCGCATACGCGGACGAGGTTGCCGAGGCCGACGCGCACAACGCCGTTGTCGAGCGCAAGTTCGGCGAGGTCACCCGGCCCGAGACAGATGAGCCCCAGATTACTGTCACAACGTCGACGCAGGTGGTCGAGAAGCCGAAGCGCAAGGCGATAATGCGACGCAAGCCCAAGCCCGACCGCCGCGCGCTGCCAATGTCGCTGTTCAGCCTACTCATCTTCATCCTGTGCGCTCATTACAAGTCCATTTCCTCGACGAATGGCTTCTGCGACAACAACAGCAACACGAACAGCGTTATCCTGGGTCGGGAGCTCCCTATCAAGGCATCACAAGAGTGCATCGCCCAGAAGGTGCAGTGGCAGGCCGACCACCCCAACGAGACGCCCAACATGGACTGCGACATGACCGCACTGCCGCTGGTCCCCTTCCTTCCGCGGCCAGCCAAGTGTGTCCCATGCCCGACGAACGCGCAGTGCGCCAAGGGCAAGGTCGTTTCGTGCGACCCGGAGTACATCCTCAAGCCGAGCCTGCTGGCACCCCTCTCACCCATCTTCGACGGCTGGCCCATGCTGCCTTCCCGTGTCTTCCCTCCCAAGTGCAAGCCTGACACTACGCGCATGCGCCAGATTGGCCAGCTCGCAACGCAGGTCGAGCGCTTCCTTGCCAAGCGTCGGGGCACCATTGAGTGCTCGAACGACGCCGTCGACCTGACGGTTGGCCCCGGTGTGCGCTACGGGGTGACGGAGAAGGAGCTGCTGAACACGTTCGCGGAGCGCCGAGTGGTAAGCTTCCATGATCTCTAGCGGCTAAACTGACATACAGGACACGATCGAGCGTGAGGACTTCGACGAGATGTTCCAGCGCGCCGTTACCGACCTCGTTACGCACAAGGAGCTTGTCGAGTCGATTGACGAGTACGGCACTTCGTACTACACGTCCGCGCGCTCCGAGATGTCGATGGCTTGCCACGCCAAGCTCGAGGCGCTGCACCTTCTCGACCAGTGGAAGTCGCAGCTTGGCGGCACCGCAGCTGTGATCGCCCTGATATTCGCCCTCCGCAACCGCATCGAGGCGTCGCGCACCGAACACAAGCAGGTGCGCGAGTACACGGACATGGCCGTCCGCCGGTTACAGGACCAGGAGTACCGCCACTTCACCGACCCAGTACAGAACCCGACCTCGTACATGCCGCCCGCGCAGCTGCGCGACGTCATCCTCCCCGCGTCCCTCGGCCAGGGAACGAAGCAGCGCATCTGGTCCAAGGTCGAGGCCAAGGTCGAGGAGAACGCCAATGTCCTTGTGCGCGAGCGCGAGGTCAAGGGTGACGTGTGGAAGACGTGGGAGTGGAGCGCGATTGGCGGCGGCCGCGCCGTCGAGCCATCGAGCCCCGCGCTCGCGATTGAGACTGGGCCACCCGCCTTCTAAGATAAGACCCGTAATGATACCTCTAGTAGTATGCGATATGCGACTATGTACATCATGCGTGCAGTCTATGTGTCTATGTGCTCGTTGCGGTCTCTGTGGAGGGGGCCTTGTCCTCGGAGCTCTCGGCGAACTTGACCTTGGTGTCGCGCTTGGGCGCAGCCTCAGCGGCCTTCTTCGCAGTCTCCTCGAACGCGCGCACGCCGGCCTCGACCTCGGCCTCGATGCGGTCGTATGTCCCGCGCGCAATCTCGCGGTTGTGCAACACAGGTGGAAGGCTGATGTCAGCTCACTCGATCGATGGCAGCTTACTCGATAACAGCGCAGTCGCGCACGACGTCCCCCTGGCGCACACCAGCACGACGGGGGTCCGTCTCAGCCTTGCTCTTCCTGCCCTCCTCCTTCTTGCCTTCCTTCTCCCCTGCCTCCTTCTTCGCGGAAGGCTTCTGCTCCTCGTCGTAGAGCACCGGCGCACTAAGGGCATACAGCACGCTCTGCGCCGCCATCCCCGGCCCAGGCGTGAACAGGAGCACGAGGGGGTAGATGAGCAGCCACAGCCAGCCCCACCCCCACACACCAAGGATGGGCCGCACGACCTCGTCTCGTGTCCATGGCATGACGACACTCAGCGCCTTGATGTTGCTCGTGACATCGACCTTCTTCATCTCGGGGACGGGTGCGCTGGGGTCGGGCGCGACGCGGTCGGTGTACGACGCCGAGGCGAGCGCGTCGAGGATGAGCCGGAGGTGTGCGTTCATGAAGAAGGTCGTGAGGCCGTCGGCACCAGCCCTCTCCAGTGGTCCGGGCGCCTTGGACGTGATGGGAGGAGCGTCCGGGCCGGCGGCGAGCTGCTTCTCCAGCCGCGGGATGGCGGCGGGGTACGCGGGCGAGACGAGGGAGATGATCCGGATGTCGCGCTCAGCAGGGGCCTTGAGCAGCGAGGGGAGGAGCGAGGTCACAAGGTGGAAGTGGTGCTGCTGCGCCGTCCACTGCTTCTCTGAGTCGTTGAGGAGCGCAGCGCGCTCAGCGTCGGTGTATGGCGTCGGCGAGCACTCCCACCCCCCACCGAACACGATCGCGTCCACGCGCCGCCCCTCCTCCCCCGTCGTGCCCTTGTACGGGCTCGACCACTTGCGCACAAAGTCCCGCACGCCCGTGACCGTCGGCGGGAGGGGCTCGCAGTGTAGTTGGGCAGCGGGGTTTGTGGCCGCAAGCTTGAGGGTGTGAAGGATCGTGAGGAGATCGGGTGGGAGTGGGGAGGGGAGCGGGGGGAGGTACAGGATCTGCGGGGGGGAGGGGAGGTGCAGGAGCGCGTGGAGGAGTGCGAGGGTGGTCGGTTCTGGCGGAGCCTGGGGTCAGCTGAATGTCGTCACACGACAGCTGAGGGCCGCATGATAGAGAAGATGAGGCTGTGAGAAGAGCGGGAGGGAGACGCACCACCACCATGATCAGCTTGCCGGCCCACTCGCGCTCCCAGATGGACTTGCGGCCTCCCGTCGCCACCTTGAGGCCATAGGCTGTGATGCCGCCCAGAGCTGCGAGGACGAGGTTGGAGTTCGAGATGCCGCTGAGCAACTCGGAGAGGTAGTTCACAGGCATGCTGGGGGTGGTGTGTACGTGAAAGGTGGGTAGAGGTGTATTGAGGCCGGCTCGAGGTTGCTAAGGAGAGAGTGGGAGGATGGACGATGTGGACTTGGCGCGACGCGTCAACGCCGACATCTCATCTCCGTCACGTCACCATCTTGAATCCTCCACTTTGTCAACATCCACTCTTGTAGTCATACCTTCCTCGTCCTTCCTCCATCCTTCCGTCCGTCCCCTCCCACTCCCTCGTAAATCCTTCAGCATCTGCGCAATGGTCAAGGAGCCGACCGAGTTCCAGCAGCGCCGCCTTCAGCGCCGTCTCGAGGACCTTGAGGTGGGTCTCCCCCTCTCCCCCTTCCCCTACCTACTCCCTATCAGCCCCTCGAGGTCTTTTCGGAGCTGACAGCAGCGCACAAACCCAACCGAAATCCCCCCAGCCTCCTTCCAGCCCCCAGCGCCGCCCGCAAACTCCCCCGCCGCGCTCGCCCTCGCCGCCGCCAAGAAGAAGCAGACGCCCAACATCCGCCGCGCGCTGTACGGCAAGAAGAGCCTGCGCGACTGGCTCGGCGAGCTCCCCCCAACCCCCACGCCGCCGTATGTGACGGCCGCTGCCCCCGCTCCGGTGGCACCGCCGCGGAGGATCTGCGCGTCGTGCGGGTACATCGGCGCGTACGCTTGCCGCCGGTGTGGGGAGTGGAGCTGCTCGATCGAGTGTGTGGGCGTACATGAGCGGGATGGTGGGTGCGGTGTTGCCGCCTAAGCGGGACCTTCCTCGACATGTGGGGCGAGGAGACAGTCACCTGTTGATGTGCACGTCGCCTGCTGAGACCTGTCGGGGCTGCTCAAGGTGGTGGTGACGGCACGCCTGTCGACATCGCCGAGATACCCAAACACACCGCACTCCATGAGGTCGCGAGTACGAGTACAAGTGCGTGACGTATAACGATACGGGCGCCAAGGCACCCGCCATGCCCTCCGGTGTCACCTTTATTCCCAACGCTGCATTGTAAGTACAAATCGACCCTCTATACCTTCCCCGCGTTCTTCCTCTTGGCACCGCTGACACAAGATTGACATGGTCACCCCACGGGTCCTTGGGAAGCAAGGGCGTCAAGCAGCTCGTCCTCGTCGAGGAGAGCGATACCACGGTTGAGCTTCTCAGAGGCAGAGACGCTCCCCGTCCCCGCCGATGTCAGCCATGAAGCGCGGACCACGCCGCAGCCACAACCGCTGTGGCCAACTGGGCCTGCGTCGACGACGCCGCCCAGTGCGCCTTCTGTTGAGAGGCTATGTTCGCTGCCGTGACAGTTGGAAGAGTGAGCTGTGCGAGCGTCAGGGTCAGCTGACAGCAGCCCGAGAACGGTGACCGGTGTGCGAAGCGGCTTCTCTGCTCCCAGCAGCCAGCGAAGTAGAAGCCCTAACGGGCACTTCTTGCGACCGAGCTATGGCGCGCGCAGTGCATTGCGGTGCTCAGCGTCGCATCCGTCCTCTGCGTCCAGTAGATTCGCACGCCCATCCTTCACCTCCAAGGACGCCTTCCCGGTAGTCGCTCGGCATATGTGCTACGACCGCGGTCCTGACAACATCCTCTTGTTCGTTCAGCTCCGTGCCACGCGCTGTGAGCTGACATCAGCAACACCATGGCGTCGGGTCTCTTCCAACCCCCACAACTGTCGTACAGGCGCGATGTGCTAGAGGACTTCATCGCGCCAGCTGCATACGACTGCAACGTGGTGTGTGGTCGGCGGTAGGCTGTGCACTACCTGCGCACATCTGCGTGCGGCCCATGACCCAGCACGACCAAGTATTGGGGCAGAGTACTGTAAATGTAGCTCGAAGTAATTGAAGTAAACAAAGCTTGGGGATATACGGATGTAGCATGCGTGGATGGCCCGCCACAACCGGAGTTTGCGGCGTATAGGCCTGCTAGGCTCTGTTGTTCAACGCCATCACTGTAGCTTTGCACGCCTTCCTCGCAATCATCAACAACACAACGAAATCACCTTCCGCACCCTCTCTGCCTCCACTCCGAACGTCCACCCCCCCTCAGGTGCACACCATCGACCGCACCTCCGCGGCCATGTCGCGCCAACCATCCACTCCAGCCCAGACAAACACGTCACAGCCAACGGTCGACTCATCCTCCTTCTTGCCACTAGGCACCTCTGACGATGTCACCTTTGCCCTCGTAGACGACGCCCATGTGCATACCGATCAGCACGACGAGGAGGCGGCCCTCGAAGCGCTCCGCGCGGCCATCAGCGGATCAGCGGACAACGAAGCAGCGGTCGAGGCATCCACGTCAACCCACCCCGCCGAGTCCGCAGTAGCCGCAGTGGAGGCAGCCGCCGCCCTGGGTACCCCCACCCTCGTCTCCGCCGGCCAGGTGCAGTCGCAGTCGCTCGAGAAGGCAGTGGCGCAGATGCAGCAGCTCTCGGCGGCCAATCTCCAGCTCATCGACAGCATGAACGCCCCCGCACTGCTGCAGGGCCTCATGGGCTCGTTCAAGATGCTTGCGGAGAGCAACCGGCGGCAGGCGGAGCTCGTCAAGAACGTGATCGACAGCATCCAGGGGCGCGGCCCGCCGACGATAGACCCGCAGCTCGCCATCTCATACGTCCCACGGAGCGAGTACGACGCCCTCAAGGCGCGTTATGACGCGCTCGTCACGACAAACAGCATCGCCACGGCCGTGGGAGGGCCGGGGACGGCGCGACGCGCACGCATGATGCCCAAGAACCCGCCTACGCTGGCGCAGGCGGACGGCGACGAGGACCGCGCGCGCGATACGAGCGGCACCCCGTTCGGCGAGGAGGAGAAGCGCAGCCGCAAGCGCCGCTCTATGAAGCTCGAGCATCTCGTGCACAAGATGGCGAACCGCCGCCTCGGCGTCGAGTACACCGTGTCGAGCTTCGAGGTCAAGGGGTCCAAGGAGCTGCCGGTGCCAGGGACGATTGCGCCGGGCGCCGACACAAGCCTGAACGGCGTGGACGAGTTCCGCCCCGACTTCCGTGCGGACGTGGGCAGCGCCGCCGTGAGACCGTTCCTCGATGCCGTCACGGCCGACGTCAAGGACGCGTGGGGCGAGGCGTTTGCGGCAGACGAGCCCGAGGTTGACGACGACCAGATCGTCAAGGCCGTCACGACGTACTGGACGCGTCTGAGCAAGCGCTACGACGAGCAACTGAGCCGCGAGCGTGGCGAGGTGCACAAGGACGAGCTCACGCGCCGCAAGCAGAACCAGTACCGGCGGCAGCAGAGTCTGGTGGCGCGCCGGGCCGCGGCGTTCGACACGTCCCCGCTCAACCTGTGCAAATTCCGCGCGCTGTACCGCACCCTCCTCACAATCGACTTTGCGGCCATGACCAACGAGCGGCCCGACCCGAAGCGCGAGTACACGGCCGACGAGTGGTACGCGTACCGCAAGAAGAGCGGGGCAAGAGGGAGCGAGGCGCACGAGGTCGTCGACCAGTTCTGGCTCAGCTCGCAGGTGCGCGCCCTGCTAGTCGCCCTGGACGCGTACGCGTACGACCAGAACTCGAAGGTCCGGCGCAAGGGCCGGCCCAAGCAGCCGGCGCCGACGTTCCACCTCCCGCCCGAGCTGTGGGACCGCTCCCAGCTGCCCGTCCTGCGCAAGAAGCAGGCGGATGGGATGCCCACCCCAACCGGCGCGGGCATCGTGCTCTTCCGGTTCCACGTCGACGAGAAGGTCCAGGAGCAGTACCCCGAGTGGGCGGCCGGGCTGTACGACACGCCCCCCGTGCCGGACGAGGACAAGCTTCTCCCGTCGCTCTCGGACGTGATGAACGCCAACGCGTTCTACCACCTCAAGCCGCGGATCAAGCAGCTGCGCACTGAGAGCGTCGTGGTGCGCATGACGCCCGAGGAGGTGCAGGCGACGCTGGCGGACCCGAGCCTGGAGGAGACGCATGCGGCGGTGGCAGCGACGCTGGAGGAGGACTTCAACGCCCTGGCGCCGGCGTACGACTGGACGACGGGGCGCGGGCTCGAGAGTGTGATCGCCATGGCGGCGGGCTTCCAGCCCATCCAGCAGCCGATCCTGCCCCTCAACCTCGACCTGCCGGGAACGCAGCACGGCCCGTCGCCGGGCAGCTCGGTCAGAGCGCGCAAGCAGGCCAAGCGCATGATGAGCGAGGTGCCTGGTGGCGCTGCCACGCCCGTGCCGAAGCGCCAGAAGACGGAGGCGGAGGGCGAGGGCGTGGACGAGGTCGACATTGAGCTGAGTGGCGACGCGTCCTTCCTTGACGACCTTTGATGATGGGTGTATAAGTACAAGTAGACTTTGGTGTATCGTGGTAGTATAGTCACAGAAGCACACGTAGAACATTATGAAGGAGAGCGTGTTGGGGATTGAGTTTAGGAGTGGCTGACGAACGGAAGGGGTTGCGGCGCTGCTGGTGACGCCGGTGTGCATTCTCACTTCACTCGCCGTCCTCTTACTCTCCTCCCTTCCTCTGGCGCCGCTCCAGCTCGAGCACCGCATCGCTCTGCCACCAGACGCAAGCTGACACGCTGGCACTCCTGGTCCCAACGCGTATACTGTTCCATCCACTTCGCCGTCCTGCTCACCTTCTGCCCCTCGCCTTCGCCCCTCACCTTCCGCACTGCCCACCTTCCACCCCGCCCCAACTAGTACACAAGATGCTCTTATGCTTTTGCATTTCTGCGGCGCAAACCGCTTCTACCACCGCAGCAGCTGAGCAAGCCCAGCCGCCACTGTCTCCTGCCTAAGCTTAGGCGCGCTTGGCAATAGCCTCAACGTTGGCAATAGCCTCGTCGAGGAGCTGCTTCTTGAACGCAGGCTTGGCGAGCTCGGCGTTGATGGCCTCCGAGACGGTCTTGACGAGCGCGGCCTGCTCGGCCTCACGCGCCTGCTGCTCGTAGCGGACCCACGAGTCGAGGACAGCCTTGAGCTCGGACTTGACGGCGGCCTCCTGCTCGAGGAGGAAGTTGGCGTGCTCGAGCTGGTTGGTCTCCTTGGCGACGGCGTAGAGCTGCTGGGTGAGGGGGACGACCTCCTTGATCGACTCGAGGCCGTCGAGGCGCTGCGAGACGGCCTGGGTGTGCTGCTCGCGGGCACCGTTCAGGATGCCGCGGATGCGCTCAATGTGGCCGTTGGCCCACGAGGTGTAGGGGGCACCGATGTTCTTGCCGATCGCGTAGAGGATGATGAAGAAGCCGACGGCGAGGACGGTCTCCTCGTTGGCGACCTGGGGTTAGTACTCGCAAAGTGGAGGTGGATCGGCCGGGGTGGGCGCAAGGCTTTGGCCGCACACAAAGCAAGGCAACGGAGGATGGCGGGGGAGCGGGGCCGCGATCGTGATCGCGGGGGGGGCGCGGAGCGAAAGCGAAAGTGGTCGACGCCGGCCAGTGCGTCGGAGGAAGTGCGAAATGGCAAGGGGGTCGCCTCCACCAATCCCTGCCCGCATCGCACCCCCAAGCCCGACAACACCTCCGATGCCAACCACTCCGCCCCGCAGCGCGCGCGCGCCGCGCCGCAACGCCCCAATGCCCCCCGCACTCGCTTGTGCTCTCCTGCGCGTTTCCGAGCGCGCTGCGCCCAGCCCCGGTCTTTTCCATCGACACCCACGTAGAGCTCGTTCGAGATGGCGGCGGCCGAGAGACCGGTGATGCCGAGAACACCAGCGGTCTTGGTGAACAGCGACGACGAGGGCACCTTGTTGATGATCTCGGCGGCCTTCTCGTCGGGGGTGGGCTCTGCGTGTTAGCGTTTGTTGGAGGCTTGTGGATCTCGGCAACTCGCGACCTCCGGGGTCTCCCTCCTCTCTCCAACACCTCTCGCGCATTCTCTCTGCGTCCTCCCTCTCCCCCCTCTGCGCGCTGCACGCGCGCACTCCCACCCCCCTAATCCTCCCCCTCTTCTCCAACACTCGCGCAAAGCTGCGACTCGATACTAACGCGAAGCGTAACCGCGCGCGCTGCCGTCAGCAACTCTGTCCCAATTTTCCCGCCTGCGCCGAAGCGGGCTCTCGACATACGCGACAAGGGCACGGGACGCGACGGCGGGGCGCGCCGCCCGGAGCGAGCGGATAGCGAGACGGGAGGCCATTTTGATGAGAGTGGTGGGTAGCGAGGAGATGGAGACGAGTCGCAGTCGAGCCGAGGGAGGCAGCGGCCAGGCGGGCGGAGCAGGGGGGACAGCTGGGCAGGCGGGGCGAGGGGCAGCGCTGGCTGGGTGGGGCGGGAGTATTTCCTTGCTCCCCCTTAGGCCAACCGGACGGAGAGGAGCGAGACGCTCCGATGGTGAGATCGGAGAAATGTCCGTAGATCCAGTGTGGCACTCAGACCACGTGGCAATGATCAACGTCTTGGATCTGCTCGAGATTCCAACATCCACCCAACAATCCACCCCAAGCGACTACCCACATCGACTACATCCCATCTACCATCTCATCCACCACTGCGCGACACCTCCTCATCCATTTTCCTCCATCCTCGCCGACCTTTCTCTTTCCCTCCTCACCCCGCTCCCCCTCCCTCCGTCATGTCGTCAGACGCCGAGAACGATCTCTTCGGCGACGAGACTGCCGGCAGCCCCTCCACCAGCCAGCCCGAGGCCGCGCCGTCCCCAGCTGCGGAGAACACCAACGACCCCGACCCCAACGACCTCGTGAGCTGTCTTCTTTGTTGTAGCTAACCCCAGTTCGGCGATGACGACGAGAACGAGCCACCCCGCGAGCGCTCCTCATCGCGCACTCCCGCCTCGTCCCCTCAACAACATCCCCTCGAGTACGGCGAGGCGAGCGACGACGAAAACGAGGAGGTGTCGGAGGCATGGGCATCCGTCCCCGTGCCCACCTGGACGCGTCTGCACCCCTCCGATGGCAAGGTGTGGCAACTCAAGCTGCCACAGCACATCAACCTCGAGGCGAACCCCTACGAAGCGGACTACTACCGCGGCCAGTTGACGGGGGAGGACGACAGCCTGCGCGGGTCGGAGGCCAAGGCGCGCATGCTCGATGTGCGGAACACGATGCGCTGGCGCTGGGTGACGGGGCCAGACGGCAAGCCCACGAAGCAGGCCAACGCGCGCATCCTCCGCTGGAGTGACGGGAGCATGTCTCTCCAGCTCGGGCAGGACATGTACGACGTGCAGAGCACGTGGGGGACGACGGTCGCACGTGAGAGCGACAAGTACGAGCGCAACGAGGCCAACTCGAAGGGCAGCCAGGAGACGAGCTTTGTGTGCTACGCGGCCGCCGAGGAGCAGGTGCTCGTCGCCGAGACGGCGGTGGAGGGGCAGCTGAACCTCGTGCCCACGAGCATGGACAGCAAGACGCACCGCGAGCACGTCAAGCTGGTCGGGCAGCAGCACACGAAGCACTCGCGCATGCGCCTGCTCGAGGACGAGGCCGCCGGCGACCGGCTGCAGGAGCTGCTGGCGCGCGCGGGGCCGCAGAAGGCCGCGCCAGTCAAGAAGTCAACGCGCCGGGCGCCAGGGACGGGCGAGCCGCGCAACACCTTTGGGAGGCGGAGCGCGTTCGGGCGCGCGACGAAGCGCGCCGACTCGGAGGAGAGCGAGGAGGATGCTGGGCCCAGGAACCGCGCCGGCGGCGGGTACGACGAGGACGACGGGTTCGTCGTTGCCGACTCGGACGAGGACGACGACTATGGAGGGCGGAAGAAGAGCAAGCGCCGGCACGATGACGACGACATGGACGCCACCGAGCTCGCCGAGGCGCGGATTGCCGCGCGCGAGAAGCGCGAGCGCAAGCGTGCCAAGACGAAGAAGAGCCGCGCGTACTCGGACGACGAGGATGACGAGGAGGACGCGGCGGGCGAGCCGGATGATGAGGACGACGCTGAGATGGAGATGGACGTCGAGAGCGAGGAGGAGTAGCAGCCTGTATGCATTTATGTACGAGTACCGTCCCACTGACTCGAAATTAACTGCATACATATCCGAAGGGCTATCTGCTGTATCACGTATCTCACGTCTCGCGTCGTCGTAGTCGTCCTACTCGTACAGGGTGTCCAGGAACATCTCGGCGACCTTGCCCACCACGTGTGGCCCAGCGGCGGTCTGGCCAACACCGTAGAGCGCGACGAGGTTGCCGCCCTTCTCGGGCACCTTCTTCTCCTCGGCCACGCAGTCGGCGAGGTCGTCGAGAAGCTTGTCGACGCTGGCGGCAGAGAGCTTGGTGAACGCCATGTGGAGACCAGCAGGCTGGTTGAGGGGGTTGAGGTGCCAGCCCTTCTTGCTCATGCGGTCGCCGACGGCGTAGATGTTGAGCGAGTCCGACCCGAACGCCACGACCGAGAGGAGCGGGTCGCCGATGACGAACAGGTCGTCCGAGAACCGCTTCTGCAGCTGGTCCTTGAAGTGGCGCGCGGCGCCGATAATCTCCTTGGCCGAGTTGGTGTACCCCTCAACACCGTACGTGTTGACGACGGCCCACGCGCCCGCGATGATCGAGCCGGGGCGCGAGCCCGCCATCGAAGGCGAGGCGTACACGCCACCGGCCCAGTCAGTCATGACGTAGTACTGGAACCGGCGCATCTCGGGCGAGTTGTACATGATGATACTCGAGCCTGGATGTCAGCTCGCACATGGCGGCGACTCACCCTTCGGGCAGAAGGCGTACTTGTGCGTGTCGCACGAGATGGCCGTGACGCCCGGCACGGCAAAGTCGAACTTGGGCAGGCCGTCGCTGTATCCCGCGCGCTGGGCGAACGAGATGATGAACGAGCCAAGGCAGCAGTCGACGTGCATGCCCGTCTTGTACTTGCGGGCGAGGGCGGCGAGGTCCTCGATCGGGTCGACGATGCCGTCAGGAAAGTTAGGGGCCGAGCCCACGAGCATGATGGTGTTGGGGTTGATGAACCGCTTCATCGTCTTGACGTCGGCCTTGCGCGTGCGCGGGTTAACGGGCACGACGTGCAGCTTGATCTTGAAGTACTGCGACGCCTTCCAGAACGCAGCGTGGGCCGTGGACGGAATGACCCTGGAGTCAGCCCAAGCTACCAAGATGTAAGCTCACATCTCGGGTGCGGAGACGCCCTTGACGGCGCGCGCCCAGTCGCGGTGGGCCTTGCAGGACATGAGGATCGACTCGGTGCCACCCGAGGTGGCTGCTGTCAGCTCATGGATTCGGGCGTAAGCTCACTAGTACCAGCACCGTTCTCGCCGTGGAACAGCTTGAGCACCATCGACACGAGCTCGGCCTCCATGCGGCGCACACCGGGGAACACGTCGGGGTGGAGCGGGTTCGAAACGAGGAAGTTGGACATGGCCTCGCTGATGACGACGTTCAGGTCGTCACCGCCCTGTTATCAGCTCAACCACACACGCAGCTTACGTGGTACACCGCGCCCGAGACACGGCCGGCGCCGAGGTCGCCTCTGTCGAGCTTGGCCATGTTGCTCCACTCCTTGCGGAGCCACTCGATGTCGTGCCCCTGCGCGGGGAGCTCGCGGACGTCCTCGAGCTCGACGCCAGGAGGAAGGGTCTTAGGCGCAATCTTGGAGGACAGCTCGGCACGCGTCTTGGCCAGCTCCTTGGCGATCTGCGCGTGCGCACTCGGCATGCGGAGCATAATGCGGACGATGACCTGGGGTCAGAAGCGTTTCGAGTCTGGCTTACATTCTTGAAGGCACCGTAGATCTGCTTACTTGTGCCGATGATGCCGTAGGCATAGACGTGGCGGTAGAGGCCGACGAGGGCCTTGAGGAAGATGATGAGGCGGAAGAGGGAGCCGATCTGGCCGGCGCGCTGAAGGACGAGCTTAGTCCTGGGGCCGGGTTTAGCGCGAGCTGCGAGTTGGGACCACTCTGGCATGGTGAAGGATTGTGGGGGTTGGGATGGGTAAAGAACTGTGGGATGAGGGGTGTTAAGATATGAGAAGGGATAGGAGAATGAGAAACGAGGTGGAAGAGGGAGCGATTGTTGGAAGATGGAGAGAGATCGAGAGAGATGTGCTGGGGATGGGGCGTGCGCGGTGAGGTGTGGCCACCGGAGCTTGGACTGTGCGGTGAGCCGGTGGTGACGTTGTACGGTGGCCGAACAGCAATATTCGGCCATCAGCGACGCCCCCGAATTTCCCGCGCCACCCACGCACCACGCCGCGGCCGGTTACTGCATTACGCCACTCGATCCACTGGAGACCCCACACTTCCATAAGCCCCCCAGTGATCGCTTCACGTGAACGGTTGACTCATCTGCATCCACACTACTCTTACACATCCTCTTCCTTCCCTCACATCCTTCCTCCCTCGTCTCCATCTTCCGCTACTCCTTCTTGGCCACAACCCCACTCAAAGACGCCCAATCCCCATGCCAGAGCTTCCAGGTGAGCCCCGCGGACGAAGCCGAAGCGACAGACGACTTCTGTTCATGTGACTTTGGTGTGTGCTACTGCCGCGCCATCTCAGGGCCCGGGCCCCGCCGCTGAGAACTGCGACAAAGTCACAGGCAGGAATGTTGTGGGCGGCCTCGTCCAACCACCGGTGTCTGTTAACCGAGCAGAGGTCGAGCGCGCGCGCAAGCTCATCGCCGAGACTTGCACTGGGTGTGTTGTTAGCGAAATCGACACGGTGGAGGACAAGATTGTATACGATGGCGCCGACCACCTCGAGTTTGTGAGCTGTCTGGCACCGAGAGTAAGCTAACAGCAGGCCAAGGAACTCCTCGGGCGGACGGTGACAGGATGCGAGCGGAAGGGCAAGCAGTGCGCGTTCCTCCAGCTGCGCTGACCCAGGTTCTGGATCACCCTCGACGGCGAGGGAAGGTATCCTGTCATGCACTTTGGCATGACGGGGATGATCCAGGTGAGCTCTTCGTGAAGTTGCGTCTAGCTTACACACAGCTGCGCGGCGGCGAGCCAACCTGGTACAGGCGCAAGTACAACCTCGGCGAGACGGTTGATGCCTGGCCACCAAAGGTAATCAGCTCAACTCGCGTTTGTGTCAAGCTGACAGCCAGTTCTGTAAATTGTGCGTCCCTGCTCTACAAGCCTTCCCTGCTCTACAAGCCTGACGCCAGCATAATGAAGCTCACTCCCACGGATGGCGATGTGCGCGAGCTTGCGTTCATCGACCCCCGCCGCCTTGGTCGACTCCGCCTCGTGCCTGACCCCGTCCTCTCACATTCACCTCTGAGCGAGCTCGGCTTCGACCCCGTGCTCAACCATCCGACGCTTGACGAGTTCAAGCTCCTGCTCGGCCCCAAGAAGGGCACGGTCAAGGGCTTGATCATGGACCAGGCTTTTAGCGCAGGCGTGGGGAATTGGATCGCCGACGAGTGAGCTGGTGGAGGCCGCGTCCGGCTGACCACAGGGTGCTCTACCAGGCGCGTATCCACCCCATGTGTCCTGTCCCGGCTCTTACGGACGTGGAGGTGGCCGACCTGCACCGCCTGCTCCGTGAAGTGCCCTCGCGCGCGATCGAGGTGAACGCCGACTCGTCACTCTTCCCTGACGACTGGCTGTTCCGCTGGCGCTGGGACAAGGGGAAGAAGAAGAGCAAAGGCAAGAAGAAGGAGAAGGGGTTGCAGAGCACGCTCGATGTGTTTGTATCGACGGAGGAGAACCAAAGCCAAGGAGAAAGCGCCGAGAGCCTGGACATCAAACCGAAGGCCCTCGAGTTCCTTGCATTGGTGAGCTCGCCGTGTGGTCCCTCAAGCTAACTACAGCCTGATGGTACGCGGGCCACCATCGCCTTCGTCACAGTTGTTGGCCGCACGTCCGCGATTGTCACCGAGCTACAGAAGATGCCGTCAGGTGTCTCGGTCAAACCGAAGGCCAAGCGCGGCAGCGGCAAGAAGCGCAAGGACGAGGACGTGAGCTTGCGGGGTGCTTCAACACTGACATCAGAATGATAGCGACCTCACAGAGATGAGCGAAGATGAGAAGCCTAAACCGGCCAAGAAGGCCAAGGGCGGCCGAGCAGCAAGACGATCCAAGGCGGCGCATGCAGTGAGCTTTGGATTCTGGCTCAGGCTGACGGTAGGAATCGGAGAGTGAGGATGAGGTTAAGCCTGCTCAGAACTCGCGAGCCGAGCGGGCAGCTCGCCGTCAAACCAGGATGTAGGCGCGGCGCACCGTGTTGACCTAGACAGTCCATGTACGGGTGAGAAGACGCCTCCTTGGAGTTGACAACTTGCAGCGCAGCGCCCTGCGTCTTGCTTGCCAAGCAGCCGTGGAGCTTCTCGTCCGCCTTGCAATGCATTGCCCAACCCTTGTCCGACCTGGGACAACATGATTACCATCAACCCTTTTGTGCCGGGACATCATCAGCACGAGAACAATGGAAACTGACATCAACCTCACGCCTGATGGCTCCCTCCTCACCGCCACTGGATCATTCCCTTCAAGTGCACGCTGATATGAGTGACCTGTGTCCAGAATCGGATCCACCTACCGAGTGAAGAGAGCTCCTCTCGCCCCTTGGAAACTGGGGACCGTGTGGCTGGACCAACACACACAGTCGCGTCACCCGCTTAGGAGGCCTGTGGCGAAGGTCAACACCCCAGAAACTCCCCTCGCCCGTGTGGAAGTCAGCCAAAGCAACACTCGTCTTTCTCGACCAAACACTCAACTCATTCCACCTTCATCTTCTTCTCTGTCAACCTCACCACCTCTCACATAACGATCGCTCAATCCCTCCACGTCCTCCGCCTTCGCCTCCCCACCTTCGCTCTCGTCACCACATCCCCATCACCTCACCTCAACCTCCCTCCACGTCTCTCATCTCGTCGTCACAGGATGCCTGTTTCATCGGGCTACTCCCACCTCTCACTTGGAGGGACCGCCGGCCCGCCTCCAGGCCAAGATTTCGCTTCCAATCGCCGCGTTTCTACCACCTCTGTCATGTCAATCGACGTGAAGCACTGGTGGGAGGACGAGCGCACGCGCGGTCCGACTGCCCTCGATATCCTGCGCAGCTGGGTCGAGGACCCGCAGAAGATGGCGGAGGACCCCGTGATTCTTGGGCTTGTCGACCCCGAGTTCGGGCCTCACACACCTGCGGCGCAAGGGTATGACGTCCTCCGCCACATGCTCATTCGCTTCGACGCGCAGGGGGACTTCCTTAGCCGGTTTGACTGGGAAGCAGCCAAGACATACCTGGGTGTTTACGGACCGTGAGTCTCCTCCTGGCCCTGCTAACCCTAGGATTCCGACCGTGCCCATCGTTTTCTGGTCGAACAAGTCTGCGTTCCTGCGGTGTGCCAGCAACCTTGCGAAGGTCAGCACCTCTACTCGCTGGGAGATCGTCTCCGAGACGCACGATACGCGCCGGGTCATGGTCGGGGCGGGGTGCTTCACTGGGCACCTGAGCGTGCGGGTGGGGATGCGGAACTTCGACCTCGACGAGACCATGGGGATCGGGGAGCTGCGCAGGTACCCCGAGTACCACAAGGACCTGGCCTTCATGGGGCACAAGAACGACCTCTTAGTGTTCTACCCGGTGAGTGCGCACGCGTGACAAAACTGACAGACCAGGCCTCTCCTACCGAGGAGGCAGAGGTGTCTGTGGCCGAGGTCGACGCGCCGAGCCCCGGAGCAGGCAGCTGGGACGACCTCCCCTCGTCACCCGTCATCCCAATCAACTCAATGTGGCTCGTCCCGCCGAGATCCTCGTCAGCGACGTCTAGCGCGTCCACTGTCCAGCCTCCAACGCAGGCTGCCCCCGCCGAGCAAACGCGCCCCTCCCTCACGCTTTGGATCCCACCCTCGCAGATCGGGTCAGCTCCCACTGGCGCGTCGTCCTCCACGGGCCCCTGCTCGCCGGCTGCGGGGCCGAGCTCACCCAGTCCGCCACCGCAGGACCCTCAGGTGGTCACTCCACTCGTCCCCACGTCGCCGACCGGCAAGCCCCTCCCGCCTCTCCCGTCCTCCGAGAGCGACTTCCCTCCAGCGTCGCAGCCGCGACCTCAGTCGCCTGGCCTGTGGTCGCAGCCACAGTCCCCGACCTCTCCCCGCCGCCGCACCGGCCTCAGCCTTCTGGAAGACACGGGCTCGCGGGAGGTCGCAGACCTGTTCTCGGCGCTTGAGCAGAGCATGCGGGGGCACCAGCGCCAGCGCTCGATGGGCGGCGAGCCCAGGTCGCCGCGTCTGGACCCCTACAGCCGCCCCGGTTCGCCGTTGGCCCGCCCGACGTCTCCTTCGCGTCCAACGTCGCCCATCCGCCAGCCGCGCAGCGTCGCGCGCCCCACCGCCCGCCGTGACGTTGTCGTCAGCTACGACGTCCCCGCCTCTGGATTCTTTGGGCCTCCTTACACGCAGCGCGACCCGATGAGCTCGTCCGGAAACCGCCCCAGCTCGGGCGTCACGACCCCCGTCGCCTCGAGCACACCACCGGGCTCCCCTCGTACCGTCGCCGCCCCGCAGTCGCATGCGCGTATCAGCACCTACGCCCCGCCCCCGCCGCAGGTTGATGCCCAGCGTCCTCCAGTGGCGCGCCTGCCTGTGCCTGCGCCGGTCGCAGCACCTCGTTACCCAGAGCTCCCCATGGAGCCTCGCAGCCCTTCGATCTCGCGGCCGCACTCGCGCTCGCGCTCCATGCGCCCCGGCCACCTCAACTTCCGCCCGTAACTGTCTCATTGTTTTACCTGTGCCTACCCAACATGCTTCAAACTCTTACCGTCAACTGCGACAGACCCTCCAGCTTCGGCATATCCGTCCTCCTCTAATCTGTGCTAAGCCCGACATCTCATGAAACTGTTACGACGACATGACGAGATGAGCGGCACTCACGTTGTTTATCTCCCAGCTGCGACTGGTTTGTGTTTATCGGCATTGGAGCAGTTGACAATCCCGGGTCATGCTTGCAGTCCAAGCACACGCGTGGTTTGCTGATGAGATGCTTTGCTGATGCAATCACAGATCACGGCCGTCGCTTGTGATCTGATCTGACCTTCCCTCGTCATGCCTCCTCTCCTCACCTCATCAACCCACGGCTGCCTCCCAGCTCATGTTTATTCTCCACCGTCCTTCATTACACCCAGAACCTTCCTTGACCAACTCCCCACTCTCCTTTCTCTACGTCCGTTACTCCCTCCATGCCACTGCCCCGTCCACCGCCCCCACTGCCACCGCCCCCAGTGCGCCGCGCGCTGGCGTGCAAGAACCCGAACGTGCTGGGAGCCACCGAGGCACCACCCGCATCCAAGCGAGCACCCGTCACGCCTCTTGCGCCACTGGAACCTACTGTCGAACAGCGCTGGCTGGGCCAGGAGCCATGGAGCGCCCATGGTGAGTCTGCACAATCTGAACTGGCCTAACGTTCAGGCCTGTCGGAGCCACCTTCATCTACGCCGCCATCGACACCGCCTTCCTCGCCACGCACGCTGCCTTCGACCGCCCCCTCATCCCCACCGGCCACGCCTTGGTCGCTTGAGGAGACGACTGCCCCGTGCTCAGACGCTACCTCCGCGCTGGAGGCCCACCACGTCTCTCCAGGCGACAAACCGCTGTCCTCCTTTGCCTGTGCGACTCCCGTGCGAGTCTACACGCACCCGAGTCCAAGCACTTCCTTTCTAAGCCGACCTCACTCCGCCTCCGAGTATGCAGAGCAGATCGACCGGGCGGCCGTCAGGGCGCTCAGCAAGATGGCGGCGGGTGCGGTTGCCTCGCTCCTCAAGTCCAGTGCGGTTACGCAGGGCAAATGGCTCGACACTGCGCTGTACCGCGCCAGGCTCGAACTCACCGCTGCACCGATCAAGCTACCGGACGCCGTGAAGGCGCATGAGTACACCATTCCCGGGAGCGCTCAGTCTCTGTGGATCGTTCCCCTTCGCGACCCCGCTCCGCGTGTTCAGGCAACAGACGCGGCAAGAACCAGCTTTACCCGCCCCCAGCGTCCTAGAATCAATGCGCCTCACCAGGCGTCCACCGCGTCGCCGATACTCACGCTTGCACGTCTCCCTCCGGATACGTCAGCGCCCCAGAGTGGGAGCTCTACCATCCCAGCCACAACGCCGCTGCCCGACAACCCCTTTGAGCGCCCCAACCGCGTACACAACCCCACCAATGCTTTCGTCGCTCTACTGCAGGCTGAGGCAGGTGTTGCCGACGGTCATCCTCGTCTCCCAGGCCCTTACCCTAAGCCCCCGGCGCGCGCGTGCAGTCACAGCCACGGCGCTCGCCGACGCGCGATCAGTCTTGAGGTCGAGGCCAACCGCGTACCTCGTCGATATAATCAGCCCACGACACCTCGCGCATGGTCTGAGTATGCGCAGAGGGTCGAGGAGGACCTGAAGTTGGACGCGGCTCGCGATGAAGCTGAACTTCGGCAGCGCTTCACGGCGGCCTACCAGCGCCACCGTGAGGGATACATTCAGCGCGTCGCGGAGCGAGGGGCGCACCAGTGGACTCATGTCGTGCCGTTGGCAAGCCTGGCGTCCGACTGCGAGGCGTACCGCCGCCTCACGACAGAGTACCCAAAGTGGGTGGCCGGTGATGACACCTGGCTGGACGACAACGCGGGCTACGCGCCTTGCTATAACTGCGCGGGCATTGCGAAGGACAAGGAGATGCTTGCATGGCTGAAGCTGGAGGCGAAGGTGGGCCGGTTCAAGCCCGACCTAGCCGCGACAACGGCACTCGACATTGCCGGTCTCCACGACTACCTCCACGAGCGAGAGGCGGAGGAGCGCGAGGGGAAGCAGCACGAATGTCCCCAGGTGCTCTTTGATCGTCTGCCCGAGGATGCAGTCACGCTGCTCGAGCTGCGTATCTTCTACGGCTTAGGCAACACGTAAGCTGAGCGTCTCCATTCGTAGCTGACACCAGGCCGACAATACCTTGTCTCTTCTGGTCGTGCAGTGCGGCCTACGAGGCAGCCGCCGTCAAACTCGTTCGATTGCACTCCCACGTTGACCCTGTGAGCGGGGCAGTCAACCAGGCGCTCTTGAAGAAGATCAAGCACTTCACTGGCAACCTTCGCCAGGCGTTGTGTGCGCTCGGAGCGTTCGTCGGGTGGCTTCCTCTCGACGAGTCGAGCAGCACCCCTGGAGGCCCTCCCAGAAAGGAGAGCATCAGCAAGTGGATAGCCTACCAGCAGACGTACCGACTCCTCGGACCTGACGCTGCGTTCTGGTACGACCGTCTTGAGCGCGGCATTGTCATGTTCAACGTTAGTTTCTCGACCATAGCGTGACAACGACTGACAACAGTCGTCTGCAACCACGTCCCGCCACCCAACGCGAAAGCTTCCTGCCCACCAGGGTAAGCAGCACCTCGTCGAGGGGATCGAGCACCTCGGCGCCGTGTACAACCTCATCTCACTCTCGGGGCCTGCCTGGCGCTCATTCCCAGAGAGCGGACACACCCTTTCACGGTGGCCTCGAGAGTTTGCAGGCAGCACGCTCCCCGTCATAGCCGTCCAAAAGAAGGCGCCCAACCTTGCACATAGCCTCAGCAACGCGCTCGTCGAGCTAGCGGTGCGGGCTCAGTTTTGGTAGCTGTCGCCATCTCCCATCCCACACCATCTATGCACTGTTGTACTGCATTAGTGTTTGGTTGCTTCGAACCACGGCGGGCGGCAAGTCGAGGCGACCGTCGCGTTGCTCGACGCACTCGATGCCATTCGCCGGAACAAGTACTGCTGCATTGATCAACTACAACATTCCGCCCACCCTGCCAAACCTTGACACTGCTACGACCACACCACTATACGAGATCAAAGTCCTAGCCCACGCTCCTACTAAGCCTGTGGATGCCCCCTGGGATCCCGGTCGGGCGCGCCGAGTTCCCGCTCGGCCGCCGCACCGCCTGCCGCCAAGCCCCGACGTCGAGGATCGCGCTGCGCCCCTTCCCGATCGCGATGGGCGACGTAGGCGACAGCCCGAGCCCCAGCCGCTTCTCCGACTTGGGCGGCGACGACGGCGGCGTCCCGCTTTCGCTACTCCGTGCGGGGACGGGGATGCGGCGCGGCGGCGGGCGGGGAGGCGGCTGCTCCGGGATCTGGACCTGGCTCCGGTTGGGCGGCGTGGGCGTCTTGGGAGCGGCGCGCGGGTTCTCGAACGCCTTCTCTGGGAATGCGATCTTGGTGGGCTGGGTCTTGGACATTGGGCTCGTGGACAGCATCGGGATCTTGGGCGCCGCCCGCGGGTTCTCGTACCGCTCCGGCAGGGGGGAGGAGGGCGAGCTGGGCGTGACGGGCAGGGAGCCCGAGCTGTCGCTCGCGCTGTGCGAGGTGGAGAGGGGCGGGTCGATGCACCACAGCCAGTTCTCGAGGACGGCGCGGCGCGCCTCGGCCTCGCCCGCGATGGAGCGCACGAGGCCCAGGGCGGCCATGAGGCCCTCCGGGTCCGCGGCGTTGACCGTCGCGATCTCGGACACGACCAGGTCGCCCTCGAGGACGCCGGCGTAGAGCGTCCACACCCGGCCGACGGCGACGAGGGCGTAGCACCGCGACATGACGGGCGGGATGGGCGTGTGCTGCGGGTTGCGGCGGGCCGCAGCGTACAGCCTCGTGGTGAGGCGGGAGGCGACGCGCAGCGAGGCCAGCGCGCCCGCCTCCCCCTCGGCCAGGGAGGCGGTGGGCGGGAGGACGTGCGTGAGCAGCCAGGGGAAGTAGGCGCCCTCCCACACGGTGGGGAGGACGCCGCGCGCTGCCGTGTACGACCGGATGGCGGCGCGCGCGGCGATCATGTACCCGTTATCTGCGGGGACGGGGACGGGCGTCGGGTACTGGTGCGGCGAGATGAACTCGACGCGGAGCCCGAGACCGAGGGAGGGCGCGGGCGGGGTTATCTCGAGCCCGAGGGCATGGAGGTGGGCCGGGGGCGTGTCGTAGCTGGTGTCAGCTATCACCTGATATATGTCTAGCTGGGGAGACAACTCACATGGTGCTGGCTGCCGTGGGTGGCGAGAGAACCGAGAACATCTGTGCCATGTGCCACGGAAGGCCAGAGCTCGCACCGTCATCGAGACTACGGAGCACGGCACTGGCGCGGAGTACAAGTGCCAGGTCCTTCCCATTCGCGGCACGGGGGTATTGGTGCGCAGCGCACTCGGCCAGATACGAAAGGTCTGGGAGGTGGGCACGCAGGGCGGGACGGAGGCGGAAGAGCTCGGGGGACGAGCAGATGCGCGTGAGGGGGAGGCGCCGGACGCCGGCGGCAGTGAGCGCCTCGAGGCGGGCGGCGAGGTCGGCCGGCGTCGGGGTCGAGTCTTTGCGTGCTGAGAGGGGGGAGGCGGCGGCCGTAGCCGAGGACGCCGTGCGGACGTGGGACGCCGTGCGCGAGTGGCCGGGTGCTGTGGTCGCTGTGGCCGAGTACGAGCGGGTGTGCTTCCGTGCCGCCGGCACGCTGGTCGCCGTGTGGAAGCTCGCGACCGTGTCGCTCGACTTCCTTGGGATCATGGTGGTGAGTCTGGCTGGTGTCAACGATCCATCCAGTTGGGAACGTGGTGACGGCGTCTCCAAGCACTCCAGTATAGCTTGCCACGCTCGCTTGTCCATTCACCCGACCCCGGTTCTCTCGGTCTCGGGGTTGTCTACGGGAGGGCGGGGGTACGACATGCGGGAGCGGAAACCTACATGTGCTGTGCCTGGACCCGCGAAAGCTAATGTCGGCGCTTCCTGGGGCTTCCTGAGCGTTCTGTTTGCCTGGATTGATGGGGGAAACTGGATGAATGGTGGCGAGCAAGGGGGAGAGAGTAGTCAGAAGAGGCCATGCAGAGGGGCGCGCATTGTGTCATGATATCGTCTGCTGTGTTCGAAACGCTCGAACGATGCGATGGGCCGACCATCGCAACCGTCGTCAGAGACGGTGAATGCGCTCGCATGCGAGGTCAGTGGAAGGGAGAGTGGGCAGATGAGAGATGACGACACACCCGCGGGAGCATGGTGCCTGGGGCTGGCGCAATATTACACGAAAGTCCGAATCCTTCGTGATCCACATACCGCCCGCCGCGGCATGCATACGCCGTATGCTCAGGCTCAGGCTCAGCGCTCAGGAAGCAGGATGCATACCAGCGGGAGGCTCGGCGAACTCTCCGTAGAGTACGGCCTCCTCCGAGGCTCAGAGTACGTCCTCCCCTCGCTAACCACGACCATATTCGGCACCGACAACCTCGTTGTGGCGCCCAGATGGCAGGAATTCGCGTCGGTGTGCGCCGGTGCTCACTCAGCACCCTCCTGCAGCTGCACCGTCCAGTTGTACGGCTGGAACTTTGTTCCCAGGGCACGCGCACGCTCCTTGTTCAGGCTCACGTCGATCTTGCGCGGCCGCAGCCACTTGCGAGGCTCAAGGTTGAGGATATTGCCGATGATCTCGGCGGCGAAGTACCTGCGGTCAGCATGCGCACGTCGGAGGCAGCGCTGGATGTTGCACTCACGGAGGGAAGCGCCCGCTGCCCTTGTCACCCTCGTCCACCATGCCCTCCGGGTCGTCCGCCGCACCACCTGCGTCATCGACACCCTCAATGACGTGCCCGTACCCCTTCTCGCCCTTGTAGTCCCACTGCACCATAAAGTATGGCACATTGGGGTGCAGCATGCGCCGGAAGCCGCCGGGACGGGTGGAGAAGTCGATGAGCTTCTTGTGCTGGCTCCACTCGGACTCGGACGCGAGGATGCTTTCGCGGAAGAAAGCCGGCGCGTCGGCGAACAGCTCGGCCTTGACTGGGACGCACTCGATGTACGTGTGCAGCTGCTTACGGAAAGAGCAAATCGTCTCGTAGAAGAGCACGCCCTTGTTCTCAGCCGCCCACATCCGCATGAGGCACTTCATGAAGTTCTGCGGTCAGCTATATACTCTCAACTGCTCAGCTGGTACTCACCCTGACCTCGTCCCAGTCGTCATCGTCCATCTGCAGAGTGCTGAGGTTGTGCTGGATCGGCACAATCAGGCAGTGGCCCGGCACGAGCTCCTCCGTGAGGGTGCAGCACATGTACGTGCGCTTGCCGAGGGCGACGATGGCCGTCTCGGGGTTCCGGTCCTCCTGGAAGCAGAAGGGGCACTCGTCGAGCGCCTTCTTCGTGCGGCGGTAGTCGTTAATCGCGAACTGGCGCTTCATCGCGTCCGTCTTCAACTTGCGCCGCGCGAGCCGCTCGGCATTGTCGTCCATGTACTCGAGGTTGTTGTCGAAGCGTGCGTCCGTCGCGATGCGCGCCGCCATCTCGGCGTCGAGGTTCTTCTGGTCGGCGGCACCGCCACCAAACCGCTCCTGCCGCACCATCTCGCCGAGCGTAATGTCGTCGTCGTCCGCGTTGTACCGCAGCAGGTTGCCCTCGCGATCGCGCGTCTCAAACTGCTGTTAGCTTCCGCGGTGTCAAAATAAGCTTACCTTGGGCTCCTTCTTGCGCCGCTTGCCGTGCGGTGTCTCGTCCTCCTTGCCCAACCCGACATCGTACAGCTTGCCCTGCCCGTCGAGCGTGGGGAGGACCGCGACCTCGACCGTGTTCCCCTTCTCGTCGGTGCGGAGCGCACCGCTTGGACCCGCAGATACGTTCGAGTCGTCGAAACGCGCGCGTTCGCGGTCGTACTGCTCCTCGAGGGCCTCCGCGTCGGGGTCCTCCGTAAGCTTGGCGCGCAGCACCTTGGCCTGCAGGCGGTTGAGCTGCTCGATTGTCATGACCGGTTGCCCGTCATGAGAGGAGCGCGGCACATCCTCGCCCGATGGGCCGCGCGTGAGGGCCTGCGGTGTAAACACCGAGGGTATAGGGGTGGCGCCTGCGGGGGTGCCGAACTGGCCCGTGGGCTTGGCCCCGCCCCCTTCCCGACGGAGGGCGTCCACGCGACCGCTTGGCGTCGAGTCGCGCTCGTCACCTGGACGCCGGAAGCCCTGCCGCGACGACGGCCGGCTCTCATCGTTGAAAATAAAGCGCCGTGCAGGGGTACCACCGCGCGCGTCTGGCGTGCGCACCCCCGAGCTGCTGGAGTAGCCGGTGTCGCTGCCGCCGCGGCGCGCCTTGCGCTTGGCCTCGCGCTCGTCCAACACCCGCCGCTCCTCGACGGCCTCGCGGAACTCCTCCATCGAGACATAGCGCTCGAGCGCAATGTCCTCGACCGCCTTGCCCTGCTCCTCCGCCTGCTCGTACAGCCGCTTGAGCTTCATCATGCGCCACTGGTATCCCGGCCCTCCAGGCTGCACCGCCTTCTTCTCTGCCAGTCAGCGCGTTTGCGAAGTCTACTCACCCTCGGTCTTGTACTCGTCTACACTCTTGCCCTCGAGCAACTGCGTGTTGAGCTCGTACTTCGAGTGCTGCTGTTAGAGTCGTCACAAGTAAACAGCTCACCTTGGGCGGCTCGACCTTCTTCTCATTCGGGTCTTTGCGCTTGTGCTCTGTTCCGAGGGCCGAGAAGAAGTCGCCGCTGGCCGAGTGAACTGGTGCATCGCGAGCCACCGAAGTGGAAGCTACCCGATCGTCGGGGCCGAGCATCCAGCTCTCGCGCGTCGACTCGGTCGCGAGGGAAGGTGGGGAGGGTTCGCCGTGCGCCACCGCACTCGTCTTGAGCGGGAGTGAGTCGGCTGTCGGGATCGTGCCAAGTGCACTCTGTCGTTAGCCCCGACGCAACAAGTACGCACCACCGTGTCCATGTCCTTCTCGACCCAGTCGCCGCCGGCCTCGTCGTCGTCGACAACGCGCACCCCATCCTCTGCGCGTCGCCGCTCACGGCGCTCGGAGTGCCGCGCCTCGCGTTCCCGCTCGCGCTCCCGCTTGGCACGCTTGCGTTCCCGCCGCTCCTCCTCCGTCTCATCGCGCCGGTCTCGGCGGTCACGGTCGTCGCGGTCGCGCTTGTCCCGGCGCTCGCGGTCACGATCACGATCGCGGTCGCGGTCGCTGCGGCTCTTGTGCTCGCGGTCCCGGTCTCGCTCGCGGTCACGCTCGCGCCGGTCGCTCCTCCGATCGTCCCTGTGCCGCCTGGGCGAGCGTGATCGTGAACGGTCTCGGTGGTCGCCCATGGTTGATTGCGGCGATGTCGACGAAGTCTGTCAGCTGCCTTGCTCAACCCAACCCCGAGTGACAATCTCAACGTCATGGCACGTGACCAAACATCGACACGTAATCCCACGTGGATAGTGCCATAGTGCAATATTCCCGACTTGCCCGCTGACGATGGTGGTTTCAAAAGGGGGCGAACATTTTTAATACCCCATTTGGACCGGTTGGGCCGATGAATAGGGGTAATAGGAAGAAGAGAGAGGTCTGTTATTGTGGGATAAGGGTGTGGCTATAATGAAGTGCCAGGACGGGTGCCTGGGATGGGTTGTGAAGGCCTCGTTTGTTGGGTGGGATGTGACGGGAGTATAATTTGTTTGGGTGAAGTCCAGGGAAAGGGAGATGTGTTGCAGGTTGCTGCCACCGCAGGGGGTATCTACAGGGTAGAGGGTAGAGGGGGTAGAAGGGGAGGGGAACAGAGCGCATGGGCCCAGAGGCCAGAGGTCAAGAATCCACACGGTGAGGGAAGGAGCAATTGGAGCAATTTGGCCACCCACCGTACTCCAGTACCCACTCTCACCGTACGGGCAAAATACAGCTCAGCCAAGACATGCCACCCAACCATCTCTCCAGCTCTCCACCTGGCACACCCACGGGTCCTCTCCCCCTTCCTCCCCCCCCCGCCCCAGTCACCCCCCACCCTCTTTGCCTCCCTCGCCATCGTCCCCCCCTTGCTTGCTCTCCGATCCTCACTCCTCCCCTCCTCCTCACCCTCCTCCTCCTCCATCTCTCTCTCTCACTCACTCACTCCCATACCTCCTCAATCTCCACATTCTCCCCCTCCAAGGCCACATACAAGTCCACAGAGGCTACTTGCTCAACGCCGGCTAGATCACCAAGACAACCGCGTGTAATTGCCATCGGGCCCTTCCTTCCGACCTTTCCCCTCCCCCCTCCCCCCCCGCCCCCCTAGCTCTCGCCTTACCCCCTGCCACGGGCCAGCCCACAACCCAACCAACACAACCTCATCCATCCATCCTCCCACTTCACTTCCACTACAACTCTCCGCTCCTTCCTTTCTTACATCTCATCTTCCAACAGGTTCGTCGCCTCCCCCTTACCCCCACGCACGCATCACCGCCCCGCCAATCCTCCGTCCCCCCAAAGCAACGGCTTTGTACGGTCACCCGAGCCCGCGCGCCAGCGCATCACCGCACTATCTGTTGCCATCCGTTGATGGTCGTGGTTGCCACCGACGACGGGTCGCACGATTCCACTCCAGTCTCCGGCGCAGCTCGGCTGCCCCACTCGCGAGCCCGTGATACACGGAGCGACCACTTGCAAAAGCGCTAGCGATCGCTAGACATGGTCGCGAGCGCGAGGCTGAGATCGCACTGCACTGCCTTTGTTGCGTGCGAGCGAGGGCACTCGATTGTGCCCCCGACATGCCACGGCACGTGCAGCGCGCTGCGCGCAGTGTCCACGGTGGCCCAGGCGGTCGTGGTGCTGCTTTAAGCGTGCTCGTCTGCCACCTTCCCTCCCCCTTCATTGTCACGGACCCCATCTTGCCTTCCCTCCTCCCTCCACGCGAACGCCAGCTGACCCTATCAGCCGCCATGCAGACCATCAAATGCGTCGTCGTCGGCGACGGTGCCGTCGGCAAGTGAGTCCTCCGCGCGATACTGAGCATTCCCCCTCCTAACCGGCAGGACCTGTCTCCTTATCTCGTACACGACCAACAAGTTCCCATCAGAGTATGTCCCCACCGTGTTCGATAACTGTAAGTGACCAGCGCCATCGGCAGCGCGGCATCGGCGTAGTCCTAACCTCTAGACGCCGTCACGGTCATGATCGGCGAGGACCCGTACACTCTTGGTCTGTTCGACACTGCCGGGCAGGAGGACTACGACCGCCTGCGACCCCTGTCTTACCCCCAAACCGACGTCTTCCTCGTGTGCTTCAGCGTGACGTCGCCCGCATCGTTTGAAAACGTCAAGGAGAAGTGGTTCCCCGAGGTCCACCACCACTGCCCGGGCGTTCCCTGCCTCATTGTCGGTACCCAGGTCGACCTCCGCGACGACCAGGGGCACCTCGACAAGCTTGCCCGGCAAAAGCAGCGCCCCATCACCACCGAGCAGGGCGAGCGCCTCGCCAAGGACCTCAACGCTGTCAAGTACGTCGAGTGCTCAGCGTTGACCCAGCGTGGCCTCAAGAACGTCTTTGACGAGGTGAGTACAAAGGGCTTGGCGGTCCGAGCGCAAACTAGCACCGCCTCAGCACCACCGTCACCATTGTCGGATTCCGCTGACTCCCAGGCCATCGTTGCAGCCCTCGAACCACCGGCCGTCAAGGTGAGTACAGAATAGCAGGTGACGTTGTTGCCTGACAACAAAGCCGCCGCATCCCAGGCGCAAGATTTGTGTTGTTCTCTAACGGAAGAAGAAGAAGGGCAAGTGTCTCGTGCTCTGAGCAACCCCCACCCCTGCGAGCGCGAACGCGCCGCCATCGAGGTCCTCCTTCTCCCCCCTACAGCATCTCTCTTTCTCTACATGTCTCGGAGCGCGTGTGTGTCGTATACCACCCCTTTTATTCGCTTCCCCCTTTCCCTTGCGCGGGCACATGGGCACCAGCACCCGCGCGACCAACTACCCCGCGCGCGCAGCTCTGCGCCGCTTCTCTGGATTGTTTGTGATGCAAGCGTGAATGATAGCTGGCCTGCGCAGTCGGCTGAGTGGGAGCGCGAGCGCAGCGCGGAGAGAGTGAGCGGACAGTGACGCAACTCGACGCGGCGTGCGGAGCGGATTAGATCAGCGGCGCGTATCTGGAGCGTGGCGAGGCACGGGCGCGAGTCTGGATCTTCATGGGCTTGGCGCCGTGCATCTGCCCGAGGCCGGCGAGCAGATCTCGCCAGTGAGTGAATCACGCTCCATACGTCTGCATCGAGACCACCGGCGCCGACCAGTGATGCAGTGGGCAGCAAGCGCGGTGCAGCGGGAACAGTGTGTGCACAAACACGCGCCCGGGTGCAATCTCTGCCCGTCCAGGAGGACCGCGTGCAAGCGAAGCAACCGTGACGGGGTTGACGTCAATCGATCGCCGTTACATCTCACCAGGCAGGAGCCAGGAAGCAGCCCGGTCACCAGCCAGGTTCAGCCTGGTTTTGCCGTGGAGAGAGAGCGCGCTTGGCAGGTTGGTTGCGTGTGCACGCGCCATGTCAGGCCGTGTCAGGCCCGCTGCGACATCCTGTCAGCTGCGGAGTGGTGCGAGACGCCACAACTTGGGGCCGACGGGGTCGACGTGTACCAACGACTCCATCTGGAACCGAGCAAGCGCAACTCGAAGTGGAACGAGATCTTTCACTGACCTCGTATCCGCCCTCCGCCTTCAAGCAGTGCACGTTCGCGGTGCGCACCACTCCCCCGGATCACTGTACAGATGCATGCCGATGCAGATGGATGTTATACTTTCGTTGTTTTCTGTCTATGCTCTCCTCCGTGTGTGGATCTACAGGCTGCCCACTTCTCCACATTGCGCTTGAGGTGCGGTCTGCTCAATCGTCCCTTCCGTAGCGTACATCTTCTACTGGAACCCCGTCTGCGCGTACATGCCGGCCTGGTGTTAGTTGTGCAGACAGCGAAGAACTCACCCCGCCCTGCTGGTAGTAGCCCTGCTGAGGAAGGATGCCGAGCCCGCCGATGTTGGGCTGGGCCTCAAAGCCCTGCTGCATCCCCATGTTGTTGCCGACGCGCATCGGGAGCTGCGACCCGACGTACGGAAGGTCAATCGAAGGCGACGCGAACTGATGTTAGCTCGAGCTTCATGCCGACAAGCTCACAGGATTGAAAGGGTCGCTGCCGGGGCTCATCATCTGGCTCACGGGGCTCATGCGGCCACGGGCGCGCTGCTGAGGCGTGCGCGGCGTGCCGTTTGCCGTGGGGCTGCCCCCGCCGCGCAGAGCGTGCCCGAGAGACATGTTCTGGGGGACAAGCAACGGCGTGAGCCCGCCGCCGAGAGGCTGGGGGAAGCCGGGGTTGGCCATCATCGGCTGCCCGTACGGCACGCCGAACGACTGCTGCCAAGGGACGTGCTGGGGACGCGGGTAGGTCGGACCAGCAGGGACGGGGAGACCGACCTCCTCGAGTAAACGGCGGTAGGGCGGCGAGTTGGCGGCCTTGATGTTGGGTAGGACCCGACGCACAGCGTTGAGCAGCCCAGGCTTGTCCTCGGCGGGGATCGAGTTGACGGCGAGGATCTTGGCAATGACCTGCGATCCGTTCGAGGCGTCGGACAGGATCTCGGTAAGGATCATGTCACCCGGCGAATGGAAGATGGTCGAGAGCAACGTGTGCGCCGCCGCAGGCTCGGTGGTCTGGTTGACAATGCGCAGCACCGTCAGCGACGCGAGCTTGTGCGTGCACAGGTGCGCGACGTGGGGGGCGAAGCGGTTGGCCAGGAGGCCGTACCTGCCCGGCAGGCCGGACTGCTCCACAAGCCAAGTCAGAAGCAACGCGCCGTTGGGGTTGGTCGCGAGGGGGATCGAGTTGAGAATGATGCTCGTGGCAATCCGCTTCTTCTGGTACAGTGAGGTGTGCGGCGATTCGAGGCAGGTACGCATGCAGCGTGCGCCGAAGCGGTTCTGCGCAATGTCCCACATACGGTCGATCATGGCGTCGAACACGTACTCGTTGTACGGCGCGCCAAACCGCAGGGTGCCCGCGCACACGTAGTTGCCGAGCGAGTCACACATGAGAGGCGGTGCGAAAGGACGGAGGTTGAGCGTGATGAGCGACCGCTCCTCGTCCGTGTTGGCACACTCGATAATCTTCTGCGCAGCCCAGGTGCCGTTCTTGTGGATGCCAATGACGGCGAGGTGGGGCGCGATGCGCTCTAGCATGGCCTTGCGCAGCCCTGGTGCGGCTCTCTCGAAGAGCTTCTGGATGATGGTGTTGCCTATGTAGTCGGACGACAGGTCGGCGCTGTCCTCGAGGAGCTCGCGCGTGATGTTGTCGACCTCCTCCTGCGACGCGTTGCCCGAGTCGAGGCGCTTGCGCATGTCGCGCAGTCTGGCGACGTCGAAGCGACGCATGTTCTGCCGGTCGCCGATGACGGGGATGGTGGTGTAGTAGGTGACGGGAGGGCGTACCTCGGCGGCGGCACGCACGTCCTTCTCCTCCTCGCGGCGGCTGCCGCTGAGCACCTGCATGATCATCTGCTGCTCGCTGACCGCGCCGTCCTGCGCCAGGCCGCGTTCGAGAACCTGCTCGTGAACGCCCGCCTTGACGAGGTCGAGGACCAGCTGGGAGCGGTAGTTCTCGACGCCACCGCCCTCGGCCGACAGCTGCTGCTCGGTAGTCACCGCAGTGGCTCCACGAACCGACTGCAGGCCCTCGCCAAGCTTCTGCGGCGAGCTCGTCTCGTTCTCGGGTCCACCGATAACGGGAGACTTCGTGGGGACGCGCGCAAAGCCGATCCGGATCGGGCCAACATCAGAACCCAGGATGTCCCGCCCGTTCAAGGCGTTGCGGGCCGAAATCGCCGAGTCGAGGCGCTCAAAGTTGACGAACCCACACGACTTGTGGGTGAGCACACGGGCAGACTCGACCGGGCCAAAGGGCGAAAAGATCTGGAGAAGCGTCGCGGACGAGGTAGTGTTGGGAATGCTGCCGATCCACAGCGCACGCGTGGGCAGCGAGCTCTGGTCACCGTTGTTCGCGCCATCGACATTGATAGGCGGCTGCTGGGTTATCGTGATGGAGCCGTTGGTGAAGACAAGGCCTGGCGGGGTGGGCGCGACGGTCGACGTCGACGGGCCGGTTGGGGCAGAGTCAATCTTGCCAAAGCCGATACGCACAGGCGCAGTCTCGGAAAGCTCGGATACCTGCCCGCCCAGCCGGTTGAGCACGTCGTCACGCGCACGGATAGCGTCGGCCTTGTCCATGAAGTTGACAAAGGCGCACGTCTTCTCGGGGAGCATGCGGAGGCTCTCGATGGCACCGTAGGGCGCAAACACCTTGAGCAACGACTCGCTAGTGGCATTCACGTCGAGGTTGCCGATCCAGAGCGACCGTGTGGGAACCTGAGGGGTGCTTGTTCCAGCGTTGTCTGGGGTGCCGGTGCGGCTCGTTGTCGACGAAATCGACAGGCGCCCGCCATCGCGACGGCTCTCGCGGCTGCGAGTCAAGTCGCGATCGGAGCGCGAGCGAGGAGGGTATCCGAAGCGGTTGTCGAGGTACATCGAGCCGTACTCGGCCTGCAAGGGCGACTGGGGAATGCTGGACAGGAACCCACGGTTGCCGCGGGTGAGGGGATTCTCCAGGGTGCCGATCGTCGTCGCACGCGGACGGTTGGCCTCGCGCCCGCCGCCGCCAGAGTTGGGGTGGAGGAGGGAGGGCGAGGGGTAGAGGCCGCCGCTGAGCTGGGCGGGCGGGAGAAGGCCGTCGTAGATGGACACCTGGTCGAGTGCCTGGGCGAGCATGGCGTCGGGGCTCTGGTCGTCAAACGTCTGTGTGACCGAGGCGCGGAAGGGGCGGTTGACGTTGGAGACGGTGCTGGCGCGGTTGCGCGAGGCGGGGCCGTGGGCGTCGATGGCGCGGCGCTGCTGGTTGCGCAGGTCGGACATGCTGGCTGGAGCAAGGTCACCGGTGCCGTCGGCAAGACCAAGGTAGTCGAGGGTGCTAAAGTTGAGGTCGTCGTTGTTCGCGCTGTCGGGCGAGTATACCTCGTCACGGCCCTCGGGGCGGCCAAGGGGAGAACGTCCAGCGGTACCAGGGTTGGCCAACCAGGCGTTGGAGAATGGAGAGGAGGCAAAGGCGTTGCTCACAGACGATGCCGAGCCAGAGCGGGGACGTACGTGCTCGTGCTCGAGCGCTGGTGCCGAGCTGTTGGCGTGGCGCAGCTGCGGCCTAGTGTTATACGCTGGTGACAGAGCCGAGGTGCGCCTGGGCTGAGCCTCTGCCTCTGGCGGGATGTCGTCGTCGTGGTCGTCGTCGACGCGGGCCTCTTGGAAGGACGATGGGAGCGTGCTGGAAGGAGAACAAGAGAGAGAGGGTGACGGCAAAGAGGGGAGGAGGAGGGTGGCGATGTGGAAGGGCGATGTGAAAGTGGGGCGGGGGAAGGGGGGAGGGGCGTATGGGGATGGTGGAGTTTGAAACGAGGATGAATGTGGATCAGACCGAGTGCCGGAGTGCGCCAGAAGTGAGCGGTACGAGCGGAGGGCGGACCCGCAGAGGGATGAGATAGATCGGCGCCCGGTGGAGGNCACGCCAAAAGGCAACTCACCCAGCACGCGGACGGCCCTTCGGCATGTCGCCAAGTGGGGGCAGCGCCATACCCGTCGCGTCTTCAATGAGCTCGCGCGCACTGCATGTCAGGGTTCCGTCTCCGCAGGCAGGCAGGCCGTAGAGCATGCACAAGGCCCGGCTTTGGACTTCGGCTACAGCCCCTCCGGATGTCTCGCCAGTCCGACGACTTCCGCCAGCCAAGCTCGCCCGAGCGAGACACTGCTTCGGGGCCGCGCAAGGGATGCGCGTGTGCAGACTCACCGCTTGCCATATGCGGCGCTGGGCGCCGGCGGAGGCGTCCGCCCCTCGAGGTCGCGCAGATGCTGTGGGCCGCTCATGCAGGTAATGTGATGTCGTGAGGGTGGTGGTAGTCGTGAAGTGTGATGCGAGCCTGGGTATTCAAAGTTCGGGGAAAGACTTGATTGTGCTTGAACGTGTAGGCGTGTAGGGGAGATGAAAGTCGAGAGGTCAAGTTTGTCGGAAGAGAGAGAGGGGCCGAGGGGGGAAGCGTGTGTGGGATTGGGGTTTGAAGTAGGGAGTTGAACGGAGGAGGAAGAAGTTAAGGAGGAAGGAAGGGTGTGGACGTTGAGGGATTAGGTGGAGGGAGTCGACTAACGCGTGATTATACCTGCGTGGATTGACCAGTCGAGAGAGATGCGAGGGGGGGTGGGATTAGTGGAGGGGAAGGAGTAGAGAGAACAAGAATGGGGGGGAGTTGGAGAGAGAGAGAGTGGTGGAGAGTGGAGATGAGTTGATGATGATGGCGTTGGTTGCGGGATCAAGACACGACTACTCGATATACTCGAGCTGCAACCCACACGACGGCGGAGAGAGAGACGTGGTTCTAGGCCAGAGCGAGTTGCAACCTTCCCTCGCCTATACGCCTACCAACTATGCTCCTCGTGCTCGCCCACTAAGGGCAAAAGACACAAAAGGGACATGCACCCCAGTTCATTGCTCATTTCTCTCCCTCTCTCTTCCCTCTCACTCTCCCACTCTTTTACTCTACTATTCACAGTGACACTAGGTGACGACCTCGACGCCCCTCCCCGGATCTGATGCATTGACGCCAGTCCATGCATAACACTGTCGGGTGGGCATGGCCAAGTCATAGTCGATGAGGCGTTGGAGCGGGATGGGATTGAATAGGGCTGGCTAGGCACCAGCAGCGTGGAGTCTCCACACCGTCGCTAGCGCCCTGCAGCGCTGACCTGCCAAGCGGCCAGCTGCGCGGCCGTAGCAACTGTTGATGAGATGTTAGAGATGACAGAGCCAGACGCGCAGTCGACAGTGCAAGCTATGCGCGTTGTGTAGACGTCACCAATCAAGTTTGGGGGGATGCGTCCTCTGGCTTCCACGACGTGTTCCAGTGACGTCGCCGGTTTCCATTCTCCGACGCCGACAACCCTCAACGCGTGTCTCCAGTCTCAATGGCTTTTACAATGGGGCGCGCTCTAAAAGCGCGTCGGTCAAATGACAGCGCAACGCCGCAGCTAAAAAAACGGCCCAGCCTCACACCGCCTCCATTCAAGAATATGCACGTTCACCAAAGTGCGCAGCACACAGCTCGCAGCGCGCAGCACACCCAGGTCCAGACCAGGTCCTGCAAGGCCTCTAGGTCCCACAAAGGTCCTGCTTGCCACGTCACACGGTTGGCTAGTATAGTTGGCAAAAGGCATGCAGGTCACGAGGCCAAGAACTGATCGAGCCATCCCATCGGTTCCAGCCCCTTGGCACACACCGAATGGACATTCTTGTCGTCATAACACTTTGTGCGCGCACACTTTCACTCGGGCTCGATTTAATTGTATGCATGTGAGCATTCTATGGATGAGAGACCGTTGATATGGCGAGGGTGATGGTGGAGACAACGCACTCCATGTGCGTAAAGGACTAGCAGATACAACCTTCTCCGACTGTTGAGAGAGTGGAGGAATGGCGGTGAGGGGGTATCACAACCGCTGCGACAGGCAGGGCATGGGGGGTATCGTGAGGTGTTTTGAAGCGTCCATTGAGGCGCCTGATGCTAATGCACGGCTCATATGCGTGCCAGTCTAGAGGGCGAGCACCGTGTTGCCACTGGGGATGCGGGTCATGGGGGCTGCCCCGAGGACTGGCGATCCCTCAACGGGAGTGCTCTGGAGCGAGCTTGAGAGAGAACGGATGGCGCTGTCGACGTGCTCGAGGTCCTCACGCGTGGGGGGAGACGCGCGGGAGAGGAGAGGGGTGGCGCTGTTGCTGGAGACCTCGGTTGCGCTAGTGCTGCGGCTGAGATTGGTAATGGGGCTGATCGCTCGGGGCGTGAGGTCGTGCCCACCAGCTGTGCCAAAGTAGTCGAGAGCCGATGTCGACTGAATGCGACGGATGTCGGCGGTCGTCGAGATGGTGTCTGGCGGAGGCGTGCCCGCAGCGCCGCCCCAGCAGAACTGCTCGATGAAAGTCGAGTACGATGAACGCGACATGTCCTCGTCCCCAGACTTCATCCATGGCAGGATGTCGCGAGGGGACATGGGAGAGTCGGTCGACAGCGGCGAGGGGGAAGGGGAAGGCGACTCGGGAGGAGGCTCTACGACAACCTTGGAGCGACCAGCGGCCGGCGAGTCGGCGGGGGTCGCCATTATGCTGTTGACCGAGGAGAGCGACGAGGTCGACGAGGAGTGGCCACTGCCGAGGGCAGGAAGGGTAGTACCCGGCCCGGCGAGCGGAGACGCGACACTGTTGTAGGGAAGAGGAGAAGCAGGCGAGGACGGCGAGTCGCTGGCCGACAGAGGCGAGCGAGGAAGGCCGGCAAGGGGAGAGGACGGGCCAGCGCCGTGGAGGAACGCCGGGCGCGGCGAGTAGAAGTCACCCGACGCGTGGCGCTCGGGCTGAAGCTCGCGGCCGCGCATGGTCGGGGACAGCTTGCGGCTAGACTTGAGAGCGGAGCCAAAGTCGTAGCGGTTGCCCAGGTCAGCAGGAAGAGGAACCTCCGCGGCATCGGGCGTCGCGGGCCCAGCCGGGCGCAGCTTGCGAGGCGACATGTGGGGCGATCCGCGCGAAGGGGACGAGAAGCGAGGCTTCGAGGAGCGAGGAATGGGGGCGTTGAGGGCCGCGTCCTCGGCGTTGAGACGGTTGAGTCTAGCGCGAAGGTCGGCCATTCCGTCCGTGTTGGTCGAAGTAGTGCTCCAGGCATTGCGGGGCTTGCTCTTGGGCATGTTCCTGGTCCGCTTGGTGGTGTATCTTGGGGTCACCTTGGTCTGTCTCTCGAAGAGGATCTGGTAGTTCTCGCCACCATTCGAGTCCCAGAGCTCTCTGCCGTCCGTGTTGTAGCGCACGCAAAGGAAGAGGGTCTTCTCCTCGATTCTCTCGAGAATGTCGCTCAGCTTGATGTTGAAGGTGAAGCGGTCAAAGGTGCCGCCGCGAATGCTGTCCTGGTAGGACGCCGAGACCTCGGATGTGGTCTGCCACCAGTCGAAGGTGAAGCGCACAGCGACCCACTTCTGGAACGAGTAGTTGCGCACGACGACGACTCCGCGAAGACCGTCGCGGTTGTCGTTGAGGAAGAGCGACTCGAGGTACATGTCGGCCTCGAAGGGGTGGGTGGCCGGGAAGTTGGGGAGCTTGATCTCGAGTACCTTCTCGATCTCACGCTCCTCCTCCGACTCCTGGTCCGAGTAGTCGGGCGATCCCTGGCGCGAGACGACCTGGGGCTTCTGGTCCTGGAGGAAGAGCTTGACGCGCTCGAGCTGGCTGTCAAAGTGGACATACTTGGGGCAGCTGGGCGTGGTGGGGCAGGATCTCGACGCCCAAATGGCGTGTGCCTTGTCGGTGGTCGGCGTTGGGGTGCCATTTGGAAGGAGCGGCCCAGAAGGCTTGAGTGCGGAACGGACAACCTCGCCACTCTTCTTGCGGACTATCCGATGAGGAATGATGACGCTTGCGGACACGGGCGTGCTGTGCATGGTCTCTGGGACAATCCCCTTGAGATCGAGCTTGAGGCCGGTGTCGCGACGGGGTCTCGAGTGGATGATCGGCTCGTGAGGCTCCTTGGGCTCCTTCTTCTCCTTGGGAGCCGGGCTAGCGTGGCCGAGGGTGTAGATGGAGGTGTCGCTCTTGGTGCGCTGCGGTACGCTGCGGCGAGGAATGGCACCCATGGTGTTGACCGACTCGGGGGAAGTCACCGTGCTGCCGTGCGCAGTAGGGTGCTCTATCCCAGTGAAGCCAAACAGGCGGGTGCGGCGCGGACGGCGGTTGGGGTTGGCGGTCATTGGTGGTTCGACAGTAGCTCGGCGTGGAGATCGGACCTCGGGAAGAACGTTGGAGTGTATCGTGATACCCAGAGAGGAAGTGGTGGGGACAGAAGACGAGGATCCTCTAGGCGAGGTATATGGGGACGAGCGAGCAGAGGAGGTGGCCGAGTCCGGGAGATTGGCCTTGGGAGTACGCGCGACGGGGGGCGGAGTCTCTGGTGGGGGCTGGTCACGAGTGGGCGTCGGGGGATGCACGAGAATTGGAGCCGGGATGGTGAGAGAACGGGTGTTCGTCTTGCCAGAAACCGGTGCGGGCGCAGGGCGAGGAGCCACTGCGACAGTAGCGACGTCCGTCTCAGACTGCGCGCGGCGCAGGTCGAGGGCACCACTGTCGACACGCTTCGCTTCGGCAGAAGTTGGAGTGTCGATGCGCTCCGTGTCCGCAGCCTCGGCCAGGCCCATGGCGCGGGCCGAGAAAGTGGTGAAGGCCGCAGATGGCGAGTAGGGCATCCTGTCCAGGATACTCGTGGCGTCGACACGAAGAACACGCACGCCGCCAAGGATGGCAAGGATGCCCGGCGGGGTCGCGAGGCGGAACCCTTTTGAGGAGGAGGGGCGGAGGTTGGGCGCCGACGGGGCGCGACGCAGTGCCCGGCGTGGGGAGGGGGGGCGCAGGGAGGGGAGGGACGGTGTGCGCCTGGGCGACTTGACAGACTTCGCGACGAGGTCGGTCTCTTGGGCCTGACCTAGCGTGATCTCGTCGAGGAGAGGGCTGGGTGGAGGCGTGGGGTATGCGCCTGCCAGTTTTGCGGTTGTAAAGTCGGGAGCGGGGGATGCGGGGGCTGTATAGGGCATCGTGTCAGCCGCCCGTCCAGCGGGGGAGAGAGGAGATGGTGAAGAGAATGTGGGGGCAGGAGAGGAGGGAGAGAGAGTAGGGGAGAGATAAAGAGAGAGGGGGGGGAGCGATAAAGAGAGAGGGGGGGAGCGAGGTGAAGGAGTGTGAAGGAGACGAGGTCGAGAATCTGCAGTGATGGGGGGAAGGTGATCAGGCGACAGTAATGTCGACTGATATGAGGAGGAGGCGTGTCGAGATGGCGAGTAACGCTGGGCGCGTAGGACGCAGAGCCAGCCACTTTCAGAGTACGTACCAGGCGAAGAAGAATGTCACGAGGACAAGTTTTAGTATATGAGGTTGAGGAGAGAAGAGTCACGAGGCCTTGATGGTAGGTTTGGTCTCGACCGATGGGAAGGTGGACTGGAAGGCTGGTCGGGACGCGGGGATTGCACGCGTAGACGGAGAGGAAGAGGAAGAGCGACGGAGAGGTGTAGAGGAATGTTGGCGGTTGGAAAGAGTTGCAGGGATGAGAGGGTGACAAGAAATGGGCGTTGGGGGATGAGGGAGGGAGCAAGGAGAGGGGAGAGAGGGGAGAGAGGGGAGAGGAGAGAGTGAGAGTGAGAAACGCGTGTGTTGTGGTGGTGTGAGGTGGATGGACGGCTGAAAGCTGAATGTTAGACGAGCGCATGTGGATGGGGAGGGTAATGATGATGAGCACCGCTGGGGTGAGGAGGGTGAGCCGAGATTGCAATTGGAGATTACGATTACAACTAGATTCCATGCAATAGACACGCCAACAAGAGTGGGGAAGGGGGGTCCACAGGGCGGAAAAAGCTTGTCAAAGGGTCTCACTGGTACAGGAGAGGCACAAGAGGAGAGGATTTGATGTGACGCCGAAAGGGTAAGCCACACTACACTGTCAGGGTCAAGTTCACTCACTCGACCTCTGTCAGCCCTGAGGCCTGGAGCCTTGTGGGAAAAACTCGATTAAGGACTGGGGCCGTTTGGATCGGTCTTTGTGGCAACCACTCAGAGTCGTTCAAACAGGCGCGGTTCTTTGTTGACAGAGGGCAGAATGGCAAAGGTAGGAGTTTCCGCTGCTTCTCATCCTCATCCTCTGCTCTCTCCCTGACCGCTGACCTCTTGGGGAATGACCTCTCCCACCCTGAGCCGCAGCCTTGACGTAGCCTCAGCCCCACTCCCCATCCTCTGCTCTGCCTTGCTGCCGTCCAAGTTTCACTCGGTTGTCGTTCCCCCACTCGCAACAGCCACTGCCAGGTGGAAGGAGGAATGCAGTCATCATCGTGGCTGCCACCGCCCATCCTGCATGCACACAATGATACTGCTCAACGCCACATCCAGGTTATCACGTCGCTGCACATCGCCCCGCTCGAGCCACAAAAGGAATATTTACGGCCTTTGGTTGCGATAATCTGATACGCACGGGTGCATGTGCGCCCTTCTGTGATCTGCGGCCGAACGATGCGGGGGATGTGCAACCACGGCAAGCAGCAAATGGCCGTGAGAGGGAGAGTGGGAGAGGGATGAGGCAGGCACAGGGAAGGAGGGGAAGGAGGGGGAGGAAGGGGAGGAAAGGAGAGCTGGTGTCAGATTCAAGCTCTGGATAGGCTGAGGGAGAGGGCTGATTACAGAGCCAGGAGGCCACGAGGCCAGGAGGAAGGCTAGGAAGGAGCTAAGGAGGATGATTGTCGATCTCTGTCTGCAGGGATTGTAGGGAAGGCGCACACACACACAGACATCCACTACCAAAGTTTAGGCACCAGGGATTGATACTTGTCATCCCTTTAACTCGGCCGTGTGGTTGACTACGTTGAGTGGCGATTCGTCGAATACTAAAAGTTGATTGGTTCATCCTACCCCACAAAACGCCCTTGAGTGAGGAGTGGCATGGGCGGGCGGTCGGGTCCGCTATCACTTGTATGGCTATCCACGGTGGCAAAACCACACACACCACACACACACTGCAATCCCTGGCGGGTGGGCCTGGAGCCAGTGCTTCCCGTTTGCTGGCGGCTCCTCACCATGACGGCAGCACACGTCCAACACTCGCACACTGCATCACCCATCCCTTGCCATCGTGAGAACACCGACGCAGCCTCCCCCTTCCCCCCCCCCCCCCCTGATCCTCTCAGATCGTCTCATCTTCACGGCCCCGGACTTCCGGGATCCGACAGACCCAACACTTCTGGTGACGATGAATGGCAGATACGGGCAGATCGGAGGCAGAAGTGACACAGCCGTACAGCCAACAAGGTGGCGCCCACGTCGAGAGCCGGGTGAACTGTGACGACAAGATCGGCCAAGATCTGTTAGTGCGAACGTGTTCACGCACGCACACACCATCCCTGGGTGGCGCCACTGATTCACTGCGATGGCGTCTGGCCGCCTCAGGCCGTTGCGCCACCGCCTCGGCACATTCCTCTACTGCCGGCGGCCGCTTCCCACGCTCAACACCCGCCCACCGGCGACCGGTGCGCCCACGCAGAGCGCTCCTCGCTTGCAGGGGATGCGGCCATACAGGCCAGCTGGTGATTAACCTTTGCGAACAGGATAGCTAAGCAGGACAGCCGCAGATCCGCAGAGGCGGCTGCGGAGAGCACGACGCGTCGCAGGCGCGGGAGGCACATCCGCTTCCCACCTTCCCTCCTCCCTGTGCAGTGCATTCATTCCCAATCGAGAACGCCCCACCACGCCCCCACTCTGCGCGTCGAGCGCCGCGAAGTTACCAATGTTTGTCCGTCCCCCGCGGCCTCTCCACGGCACACGTCTCGCTTCTGTGGTACCCATGCGGCCCACATGCTCACTCCTCTTTCTCCGAACGCGACATGCTTAATGGCGTGCTGAATTCATTACACCCCGGGCCGACGCTCGGCGAACCGCCCGGTTCACCGGCCCCACCATTGTCTACGCTACGCGGAACACATGATGGTAGTGACAGCCTATGGTACGCGACGAGGGGAAGGGTGAAAAAAAAAAATCAGTCCCTAGCCGGCGGCAATGGCAGGAGAGGTGCGCTCGCCCAGAACTTCCCGCCCGTTCGCCTGGTCCGTCGTTGTCTTGGTCGTGTTCTGTGGGGACGTGCCTCGAGTGCCTGCCTTCTGTGAAAGTGGCAGGGCAGCGGTGTTACGTGCCTCTCCCAACCGACATGTCACCTCATATCGCAGTTTGCGCAAGCAGAAGTGCCTATCTCGACCTGTGCACCAGTGCATGCACACGACCCAGACCGGCCGAGATCAACGCTGTCCGCCGTCCCGCCGTGCCCAGCCCCGGCTCCGCGGGGCCCGATCGCGGCCCCAGATGCACCGCCAACACCGCCGAAGGATGCCGATAACGGCATGTTCCCACGTCTCTCTGTGGATCTGTGGGATGCTTCACATTCCGCAGCCGTCGTCAGGCGTGTTTGTGGAGACTCCGCTTGCCCTCGTGTGCTCAATTAGACAAGGTGGTGGGCATGGCGTGGCACAGGAACGTGGGGCGACGGCTGATCTGTTGAGATGGCAATCGAGAAACGTGAGTTGGTAATCGTTATCAGGAGGAGCGTGCTTGGATCGGCCATCGGGGCTGCCAGGCAGGCCAGGTGGGAGGGAGCAGGCCGATCGGAGGGAATCGTGGGTCTGTGCACAAGCCACTCGTCCGTGGGATGATCAAGGAGCGGAGAGCCGAGGAAGCGCGGATCTGGGGTCATCTGGGGCGAACCATTTCGCAAGTGGGCATGTGCGGGGGCACGCGCACGCCAAGTCACTGATCGACAGCATGCCCGGTGGAGGTGGAGGTGGTGGAGGGAGGAGGACTGAGGCGGACGCCAAGGTGCGGGACGGCAGACCTGGAGCACAGCAAGGGGGTTGAGTGTCGCGCACGGCAATGCGGTGAGGAGGGCGCTTGTCTTGGCCAGATTGGGCCTTGGCGCGGCGCACCGGTGGGCTGGCGAGACAATCCGTTCCCGCCGGCAAACAGGACTGTTCAGCCATTGGCCGGCAAGTCACTCATCATGCACCTGCCCGGGACAGAGGCTGGGGGTGGGGTGAGACGAGTGGCAGGGGAGGCAGTGACGGGCGATGCTGAGGCGTTGGTGGGGAGATGGGGCCAAGGGCGGGTGGGAACGTGACTGATTTCTTCCTGTGCGTGCAGTGCAGATGTTCCATGGCCCATTAGAGTTCCGCGTGACAGAGAAGAAGGAAACAGGAGGCATGGGGAGATGGGGAGGGGATGGCTTGTTCCGCGGTCACGCCAGCAACATGACTGTGCGATGGCTGGCATCGCTGCGTGACGACACGACGCGCTCATGTCCGCGCTGGAATGTCGTGTCTGGATGCCGGTGTTGGTCGCACGATCGAGCTAAACCCGTGTGCACATTCCTCGCTGACGAACGCACATGACGACCTTGCGGACACATGACGCGTACATGGACACATGACGGCAGGCGAGACAGAAGATGTGCTGAGGGGTTGCAGTCGGCCAGGCGGCGCAACTTTGAATGGCAAGTCACATTGGTGTGCATGGACAGATCTACCAGCCTCTGCTGGTCCCACGGACTGGTCTCTGTTGTGTTCTACTGGTCCGCCTCTCCCACGACATGGCGAGCTCGTCGTTCGGTCGGCGCTCTGGGAGGCTCCACGTCGGGATCCGATGACCGCACAAACTCGTATGTAGCTTGACCTGAGGTAACTTCCCCCCGGTTTCGATGCCCGTGCCAGTTGCTGAAGCCGGGCTTGCCCCAGTTCTGGACTTCGCCCTGCACTTCTTGTACACCGCGTCAGACAATCGCGGGGTCCTGGGAACCAGTCTGACCAAAGGCTTGCGAGCAGCCCTCGGCGCCAGCGATATGGACCCGATCCATATCCGTGGGGACTGGCGGCATACCGCCAGGAGCTCGACGAGGGTGCGGAGGACAGATTGGAGCGGCATCCAGCCTTGCCTGTCCTCTCATGGGAAGGTGGACCACGACAAAGTCCGCAAGCTGGCGATTCCGCCCAATGGCGTCTGTGTCCGAGCAGCGGGCCGGATGCGCTCAGAGGACGTCGCGTGTCGCGGCCCGACAAGGCAGCTAGCACCGTTGAGTGCACAACACGTCCCACCACACCGCCTGCACTCCGCGGGCGGAAGCTCGGGCTCAATTGCGTCCACGTGGAAGTACATGACTCCGGAACATCACCGACTCGACATTTTCAAGTCATCAACCAATGCCCTATGGCTCAGTTGGCTAGCGCGTGGAGCTGTTACGAATCTTCGAAGCAACTCCGAGGTCCACGGTTCGAGCCCGTGTGGGGCAGTTCTTTTTGTTTTGGCCCCTTCTCTCCTTTCTGTCTCTGATGGATCCACCAATTCGGAGATCGGAGATGAGCGTTGGTATTGGGTGAGGCGGTGTGAGTGCCCCGAGTCGCCTGCTAGAAGGGCTGATCGTCAGCCATCGTCCGCAGGTCTACATCTGGTGCCCGTGTGGCGCACCACGCTGACCATGATCGCCGGGCGCTGACGGTCCACAGCTAGAGCCCGTGTGGCGCACCACAGTGACCACGATTGCTGGGCGCTGAAGGTCCACAGCTAGAGCCCGGGTGGGGCGGGCGCTGAAGGTCTACAGCGCTTCCGAGTGGGGCAACCACTCTGACCAGCTACCAGGGTGCTGAAGGTCCACAGTTGAACCCTGTGGGGGGCAACCACTCCCGGCCAGGCTAGCGGGGCGCTGAAGGTCCACAGCTATAGCTCGCATGAGGCGGCTATCTCGGCAGAGTGAGCTACAGAGTCGACTGAGCGGCCGAGAACTCTATGCATTGACTGATGTTGCCTCTAACTCTGCTTGAGGTGCTTGAGGATGGCGGCGGTCTTGTCCTCGAGCCCGCCGCCAACCTCGATGCCCCGGGGGGCCGCGATCTGGTCGAGGTTGCTGGTGGCGCGGCCCAGCACGCCCTGCATCTCGAGGATGCTGTTGTTGAGCGAAGCGACGTGCGCTTCCGGAGCTGTGGTCAGCGATGAGCGAGTGGCCGATGTAAGGTGGCAGCGGGTGACTCACATGCAGTCCCCTCGTCGGGCAGCTCGTCGACCTCAATGGGTGCCTCGGCCAGCTGAGTGTCAGTGCCAGCGGGGAACGCGGTGAAGCCGTGGAACGCGGTGAGGCCGGAAGAGCGCTCTGAGGTCCAGAGAGCGCGGTGCAGGTGGTGAAATCGGGCAAGCCGACGAAGTCGAGGAGGGGGACGAAGCCGGGGAAGGCGGCGACTTCGACGAACACGACGAACGCGGCGAGGAGGACCAAGACGCTACGAAGGCTCCCAGCGCCACATAGGAGACGGGGGCTTGGGGGAGGAGAAGGGGGGGAGGTTATTACCTCGTTCCGAACGCGGGCACGCGTGCCCTTGCCGGCGCCGTTGCGCGCGCCGACGACCACGGTGCTCGAGCTCGACAGCTCGCTCTCGCCCTGGCTCACCGGGGTGCTCTTACCCCCCGGCATGGGTGGCGAGAGCTTGGGAGGCTGCGGCTGGGCACGCTTCGAGGGGCCGGCGACACTTGCCGATGAGCGCTTGGTGCCGGCGAGCTTCTGGGAGTCGTCTGCTTGGTTTTCAGCCTTCCCTGCGGCTGTAAGGGAGGTGCTCACAGAGCTAGAGTCATCGTCGAGGAGTGCCGTAGGGGGCTTCAGGCTCGGAAGTGAAGTGAGTGGTTCACGAAGTGACGGGGAGGTAGGTGTGCGGTGTTGTCGGGGCGCGTGAGACCAGCCACCGCGGATCCATCATCTAGCGATCCGACGATCTGATCTGTCGACTTTCTTACGGGGGCGACGGTGGGCGGCTAGCACGTGGGCCGCGAGGAAGCACGCAAGAGTGGGAGAGCGACGAGAACAGCGAGAGCGAGGAGCGCGGTAGCGAGGAGCGTGGTGACAGCGAGGAGCGTGGTGACAGCGAGGAGCGCGGTGACAGCGAGGAGCGCGGCGACAGCGAGGAATGCAGCGACAGCGAGGAATGCAGCGGGCCCTGTGAAATCGAGGAACCCGAGGAAAGCGACGAGCCCGGGGGGGGTGACGAGCAGTGGCCCGTGGGCTGACTGAAGGTCTACGGCTCGGGCCCGTACAGGGCAAAGGCTGATTCACCACCGTGGCGGTGTGGCGGGGGGGAGAAGAACTACAGTTGGAGCCCGTGTGGGGCAGCCAGTGAGCCACGCAGCCACAGTGTCACAGTGCCACCAGCTACATGTCCTTGTTACATTGGGAAGGAGAGGAGCGGGTCTACCATCTCTTGGCTAACGCTGGGATAACGACTGGTAAGGAACAGCTGGTGGAGGCAGCGGATGAGGAGGAAGAGGTAGAAGAGATACAGGCCCATACACCGGTGACTTATATGCCTGTGGCGGTGACTCGTGACGGCGAGAGCGATGACGCCGCAGCGGCGAGAACGCCATGTGGACAAGGACAGACTCGGACCGAACGAACATTCGCACGCAGAGGGGCGTGGGAGGGAACCAGCTAGAAGGACACCTCATCTGTCTACCGCGCCCCGCTGCCCGCACCCAGGCGCACGGGATTACAGGCATTTCTTCCCTTGCCCACAGAGGTGGATCGAAATTGCCACACGACACATGTAGCACTCATGACTCACCCTCCTACCGCGTCGGATGGAACTCCGTCCTTCGCAGATCGCCGCCACCAACACCCCGAACACCTGCTCTTACGCATTCTAAGCTGTTGCGCTCTGTGTCCGGGATCGCTAACGCTCCGCCGCGGCCACATCGGACGGCGCGTCCGAAACCGTCAACCAACTGCCCTATGGCTCAGTTGGCTAGCGCGTGGAGCTGTTACGATAACTCGAAACAACTCCGAGGTCCACGGTTCGAGCCCGTGTGGGGCAGATCTTTTGCTCTGGGGACCACTGGAGGGTGCACGAGGAGCATGGGGATGTGACGGAGGTGTAGCAGACATCTGTCAAGCAACTGCCTGCCCTATGGCTCAGTTGGCTAGCGCGTGGAGCTGTTACTCAGACGAGAAGCAACTCCGAGGTCCACGGTTCGAGCCCGTGTGGGGCAGATCTTTTGCTATGGGCGACAACTGCGGTTGCCGAGGGTCTCAAGGTGTGAGGAGAGGATTGTGGGAGTGGCGGAATGGGGGAGACGGATGTGACGTGGCCTCTGCCACTCCCTTGACGATGCTGCCAGCACAAGGAAGGCCCCAACTCTCTTGGCTGGCTCTCACCCGGCCGGAGAGGATGTCCGAGAACCACACAGGTCGCTGAGGCCTCGCTGACGCTCAATTTGCCGCCTCGGCGCACAGGAGGAGACCATGGAAACATGTTTGGACGTTGTTCTGGATATGCGCCTTCCTATTCCTCCAAAGAGTCATACCGGACTGACGTAACGTTTGCCGGTGCCAAAGCTGTGGGCAACGGAAAGAGCTTTGGGGTGGGAAGTCACGGAACCGAGAGCTGGAATGCAGAGCCATGTGCAGATCGTGCAGAGCTGGGTGCGAGCCGCAAGAATAAGGTTGGTTGCGTGGCTCGATTGTGCAGACCATTATTGGGAACGCGCTACACAGATCGAGGCACTTCCGCGCCGAACGTGCTCGTCTCCTGCCGATGGGCCAACCTGGATCGATCTGTGGCGTGCAATCCGTATATAGGTGCACTTTGGACGAGATGAGATTGTGCTAGACGAGATCGGCAGCCCGAGCCTTGGACCGATCTCAGCGAGAGGTGCCGCAGATGCGCCGCGATACATACAAAAGCATAAGCGACCTTACAAGCCCTGATAATAAGCTGAGGAATACAAGTCGCGGGCGTAGCCTGACGACGGCGAGAGTCCGGGAGAAGGAGACAGAGACTGGAGCCAGCCAGACTAGTACGGGGCGTGCGACGTTTGTGGCGAGAGCATGCCGGAGCGGCTGGCCGCATATGCGCACGCCTGTTCGTCGACGAGCAGCCGGCTCCGTGTCCCCAGCCAGGCGGTCTCGTCGACGCCCGCCTTTTCGCGCAGCCAGCGCGCAGGGCAGCGCGTGCAGCTCTCGTCGTCGTGTGGGACCGCGAGGTTGCAGCGCCTGCAACGCGTCGTGGCAAAGTGGTCGTTACTGGAGTGAGCACATCATCGATGGGGCGAAAGGCGGCGACCAGCAGGCCCGTCTGCACAGAGCACAGCAGCAGCAGCATGAAGCACGCCCTGCAGGGGAATGAAGGGCAGCGTGGTGGGCGTCGCACGGCTGGCTCACGGCATCCAGATCGCGGGACGCAAACCCTAACAGGCACCGGCACTTATGCCCGCACCCTCAACCATCTGCAATGTGACACTGCACTCCCACCCACACTCACCATGCGACTGGGACCATGAAGGCGTTGAGGAAGCAGCGGTGCAGGCGGGGGCGCGCGTCATGCCCGATTTGCGCGCACAGAGTCTCGGCGCTGGGAATGTGCCAGGTGCCGACGCCGCCGCGTGAGCGCTGTGTCCTCATGTCCTCGACGTGCAGCGGCATGTCGGGCACGGGCTCCGCGGGGACATTGCTGAGAGGATGCCGCCACGCAGAGGCGAGGAGGTCCTCATCGGTCTCGTCGTGATCGATACGCGCTGGTGTAAGGCTGGCTCGGAGGGGAACACTCACGGGACCGTGAAAATGCCGAAGTCGATGCAGTACAATCGGAGTAGAGGTCGGAGGGGAAGGAGACTGTGGAGCCGGTGCGCGTGCTCACGCTCTTGACCGTGATGACCGACTCGTGGGGCTTGGACTTGGCCAGGCGCGGCGAGGATGGCATGGAGCAGAGGGTGGAGCGCGGCGAGGTGGGCGAGCGCGGGGGCGGACTCAACGCGCTCAGCGAGTACGGGTGGACTTCGATGCGCTGCTTCAGGTCCTTGAGCATGACGGCGGGTGGAGGCATAGGTAGCGCGACGGCGACGGCGACGCTCATCCTTATATCAAGCCGTCGAGGCGCGGTGGGCGTCGTTGTCGGGGTCCAGGGCGTAGTCAGACCACAGGAATAGAGATAGCCTTCGAGTTGGGGTAGTTGGTGACACCGAGGTGACGCTGGCGAGCAACGCTACTGATGAGCACCAAACAAAGCCTCCAGAGGGACAGCAGGGCCTGCACGTCACGAGGAGGCCGTGGACAAGCCTAGCCAGCCTGGCACGCAGACGCAGTCCTGGGTGGTGCCTGCCCGGGAACGTCGGTGCATGCTGCCTGCTGCGGTGGTGCATGTGCGACGAGCGTGTATTCTCGGGTCCGGCTCCTTTCCCCTGCAATCTGTGAGAAGCTGCAGCTCCGTTGGCCCCCTGCTGCTGGAAAGCTATGTCCCCCGGGTAGCTCGAGAGCTTGGCAGTCACGGGTTGGCCTGCAGGCGGCCGCTTGCAACCAAAGGCTGTGACTGCCGTGTGTCGCGGCATGCTACGTAATGCCCTAATTGCCTGCGAGCAGCACAACCCCCAAGCTCAAACATGGTGCACCCCCCCTGAGGGTCACGCCGTGCTAACCCAGCAAACCCTCCCGAACCAGATACACGACGTTGGAGTCGCATCCCCCTTGGCCTGGGGTGGATCGAGGTTACTCCACGCCGCATCAGACTCCGCGCACACCACGTCCCGTTACCCCGGACCGGGGACGTAGCCTCTATTGTTCTTCCCTGTGGGGAGGCACTAGTTTCTGCGCCTCAACGTTATCGCCCTGTATGCATATGCTGGAGCACCTCCGGAGTAGTGCCGGGTGTGCCGAGTGCACCTCGAAGGTGATTCTGACACGCAAGAGTGATCGTTGGAGTCGTCTTGGCAATCGAGATAGCGCAGGGCAGCTTCAGAAGTCGTGTGAGCTGAACGAACGAACAGAACATGTGACGCTCGCCTGCTCGAGAAGGGCCGATCGTGGACCGTCTATACGGCGTGGCCAGCTCGACGCTGCGTCGTGCTCCGCGGACGTGCTCCCGGTGAGTCTCTGGTGACTGTCCGATAACTTCGGAAACGAACACATCGGCATTCCACAATCTCTATTGTCCTCTCCCGTCTGCGCAACAAGGTGCACTCTGACATCTGACGCATCCCGTCGACGCCACAGGATCGCCCTCCCAGCCACCGGCCCGACCGCCAATAACATCAGCAGATCAGCTGCTCGGCCAAGGCCTGGGCGCCACCGCCACCGCCACATCCGAGGTTAACTCTCCGAACCGGCAGTCATTTGCCCTCACCTCACATGTCTTCCCGCACCGATTACACAGGACGTCTGCCCAGATGAAACATGCACAGCGCTAGGGCAAAAGGACAAAAGGACTGCCCCACACGGGCTCGAACCGTGGACCTCGGAGTTGTTTCGGGTCATCGTAACAGCTCCACGCGCTAGCCAACTGAGCCATAGGGCACCTGGTGGTGTGAGTCACGTGCGGGCCGTCCATAGGGCAACGCCCGGGTGACTTGGCTGCCCGTGGTGCGTTTCAGAGACGCTACAGGACGTTCTGCAGGCTCGACGGAGTGCAAGGAAGCTCAGCGAGGGACTGATGACGTCGGAGGAGCTATTCTGTGTCAAATTCAGTAGTGGTGAGACATGGCTGTCCAAGCAATTCGGATTAGCGTTTCATGCAGATCACGCTTAATTTAGCCTCACCTTCTACAATTGTGCGTACAGAGGGCGTCATTACGGCCTCGCCGCTTGCCATCGCTGTCTCGGCGTTCTCGACGTCGCGACAGGGCCCAAAAAGGTTTAGCGTCGCCATACTGCCCCACACGGGCTCGAACCGTGGACCTCGGAGTTGCTTCTGTCTGAGTAACAGCTCCACGCGCTAGCCAACTGAGCCATAGGGCATTGGACACGGCTGATGACTCTCGCCACTTGCCATCACCGCCTCGGCGTTCTCGACGTCGCGACAGGGCCCAAAAAGGTTTAGCGGCGCCGTACTGCCCCACACGGGCTCGAACCGTGGACCTCGGAGTTGTTTCGAACATTCGTAACAGCTCCACGCGCTAGCCAACTGAGCCATAGGGCATTGGACACCGCTGATGACTCTTCGCCGCCGTCGAACACATCCCGTCTCTCCAAACTCGTTCGGCGCGGCACGGAGCTGGAGGAGTGTGTCGGGCAGCATGCGTACCCGCTCGATGCGCGCGGTGGCTGTAGATCAGACAGACTACCACACATGCCCCGCCCGTGCCGTGGCGTTGCGGGACGGCCACGGTATGAGGGGACCCAGAAACGCTCAAGCCGGGACACCCCGGCTATTGAATACGGGAGAGCATCCTGGAGAAAGCAGGGGAAGGGCTGAAGGCCACGGCGGGCGAGTGGACGCGGAGAAGTGGAGCCAGTCGTCATGTAGCGGCTGAGACATGAGACATGTGAGTGACACTCCAGGACTCGGCCTCACTATCCATGGGCCCCGTGACGCAGGAATCCTACCCTAGAGATCACTTACCATACCTCGGTGGCGTCCAGGCTACTCTCAGCGAGCTAAGCGGCCTGGGCAGCTGGCGAGCTGGTGATACCACGTCCCGAGACTGGCTTGACTGCAGGAGCTGTGGAGGCAGGTCTGGCAGTCCCACACCCGCAGATTGGGTATGGTTCGATGCCCTGACGGACAACGACAATGGGGAGAAGGCTGCCCTTTACAGATGGCCTGCGTTGGCCTGCAGTGCGTTCGTTAACCAGGTGGCAGGTGGAGGTCATGGACGCCGTCAACCCCCGCACAGCACCTTCTCTACGTCTGCATCTCGAGCCTCGTATTATGTACGCCCGGCCTTCTCTGCGGTCTTCTAGTCGATGATGCCCTGCGGGTCCACCTTCATGCCTAGGTGGAGGTCATGGACGCCGTCAACCCCCGCACAGCACCTTCTCTACGTCTGCATCTCGAGCCTCGTATTATGTACGCCCGGCCTTCTCTGCGGTCTTCTAGTCGATGATGCCCTGCGGGTCCACCTTCATGCCACAGCGCGCGCAGGTGACCTTCTTGCGCGTCATGAAACTTCTGTCAGCGAGGCGAGGGAATGACGCACTAGATCATGCTGAGAGGGAAGCAGCAGAGGAGGAAGCAAAGCCCGCCGGCGCGGATCTTGGTGTTGTGTCCGAGCCGCGCGCACTCCGGGTTGTCGTCTGCGGCGTCAGCCGAGCTGGGCTCGGGGGGCATACCGACAGGGGCGCCTGGGGTCAGTTTACACGAGGAAGGGGCATACCGTTAGGCGCGGACGGGAGGACGGGTTTGGCGGACGCCGGGGTCTCCTTGGTGTCCATGACGACTACTTTTGGAGCGAGCGTTTGTTGAAGAGCGGGCTCTGGGTGAGCCAGTCGAGCGGCGTTTGGGCTTTGGTGATGGGTCGTCGGACCAGGGTGGGTGGCCTAGACAAAGACGGAGGAGTGGGAAGAAGATGGAGCCGGCGATGTGGTTCATTTTAGTGCTGGCGCGTCGCGACGTGGCTGTGAACGGAAAGGAGGCCAAAGGAGGGTACCAAGCGGGGCGTTGACGCCATCTGGAACTGGAAGGATGGACGATCGTGCTGCGGAGCGCGAGGGTGAGGGCGAGGGCAGCTATAGTGAGATGCGAGGGGTGATCGATGTTGCCAAGAGATCTAAGATAGGCTGACGGGCCGCGGCGACTTGACTTTTGGTCAGACGGGCTGAATGAGTGAGTGAGTGAGTGAGTGTAAGGATGGCCGAGGAGATGAGCGTCTCCTGACGAGCATCTGATGATCATTTAGAGGTGGACGAGGGGTGCGAGGTGTACGAGCTGTGCTGGTGGCTGAGGGATGGAGGGATGGAGGATGGAGGATGATTGAGGGGGAGGCGAGGAAAGGAGGCGACTGAAACACTCGATCCGTTGCAGGCGGTGCCCAGACTCCGGCATTTCCGGACCGAGGCACCAATCGCTCTCCTCCTGAACGACCAACCTCCCACCTCCCAGCCTTCCTAGCAGTTGCGATAGCCATGCATAGTGTACAACAGTAAAGCGCGTGTCAACAGCTCTTCTTGCGCTTGTTTCTCTTCCCACGCTGCAACACTTCATGGACGCTCGCCGCAACGCCCGCAACGCCCTCGCTTCACCAGCGACCTGGGGTCAGCCCCATGCTCCTGCTGATCCCTCCTGGATCGGCGGATCGTCCGCCAAGCGACTCACAGAACCGTGCTCGTGAAGAACCCCGCGTCGTGCCCCTCGGACCGGCAGGTTGGGTGAACCGGCGGCTGAAGAAAGTTGGACGGTGCGGCGGGGTCGGCCGAGTGGCACAGGGGAGGAGCTGCCATGAGTTTTGGGTGAAGGGGGAGACTCACGACCGCGGATGCTGTACGTCGCGATGTAGCTGTTGGTGCTGGCCGCGCTCGAGCGGCGGGGGAACCGGCGAGGCTCGCGCTTCTGGCGGAACTCCATTGTCATTGGGGTCGTCTGGGGCGTGTTCGAGATGGAGGGAGGTGCTGCTTCGTTTGGAGGGGCGCCGCTACTTATAGCAAAGCATTCCAGCGCGACCACATTCACATGCGGAGGTCACATGCGGAAGTCTGGGGCTGGCCTTCCCACACCGCGCCGCGTCGCACTCCATGCCACCCGGGGTCCCAGAGTGCAGATCGCATCGCCCCGCAATGGATCTCGGAGGCGAGGCAGGCACAGTCCCAGGCCCGGGGGGGAAGTGCTCCGCTGAGCAGACAAGGTTAACTCTTTGAGGCATGAGAAGGGCGGTGTCGTGCCGGTTATGCCGTCATCTCAGCCTGATGTTTCATCTCGGAAGTTCGCTCCTCACCATCCTACTCGCTGGCCTCCACAACGACAGGATGATCACTATAGTCCGCAGTCTAATGTACACATGGTCCAAGGTCCTGCGGTCACAGCCCCCTAGCTTACCTCAACGTTCACGCTGACGCTGCTGCCCCCGAAACCACCGGTGGGCAGGGGAACATCGAGCGAGACACCGTCCCTTTGGGTGCACCCCTCGCCGGCACAGCGCAGGGACCTGGTCGAGCTCTTCAACGTAATCTTGACGCTGGTAAGCACCCAGCTCGGGTTGGCGACGGTAACCGTGAGCATCCGCCTGCCCCGGCGCTTGCGACCAGTCTTGAGCAGCAGGGCCACGGGGTTGTCGACAGTGACGGTAAACTCGCCGGGGTCAAACGAGCTGGGCGCGACAGTCGCTGTGAGAGGCGTGCCGGGGAAGTGGTAGTCGGGCCAGAAGACGAGCGAGAGGCGGTCCTGCCCCACCGCACCGAGGACGCCATCGAGATCCAGGGGGGTGGTGGACGGACGGCGGGCCTCGCGGCGTAAGATGCCGCGGGCGGTGTCCGGGAAGAACTGGTACGAGTACGTGGTTGAGGGGATAGTCGTATACGCCGAGAAGATGTTGGCGGTCTTGACGCCCGCGGCGGAGGTCGAGATGGCCGACCAGTTGCCTGTGCGCGCGCCAGCGGAGAGCGTCAGGTTGAAGGGCATGCCGTGGGACACGTAGCCGTTGCCGGCGTACATGAGCGTGGTACCGGTAATGTTCAGGCCTGTGTCGGGAACGTTGACGGTTTCGCGGTCCACCTCGACATGCGCGCCGTCGGGGGCGGTCCGCTGGTCGAGGACGGTGATGACTGGCGCAGTGCCGATCGCAGTCGTGCGGTTCTCGATGACACTTGTAGTGGTAACGAGCACGCTATCCTCGAGGAAGAACCAGACCTTGCGGAACGTCAGTGATCCGTCCGCAGGGTCGAGGTATTCCATGACGCTTGTGCCGAGCTCGCCGTCGCTCACGACCCCGACGTAGCTCAGCTTCCCCATAAAGCCGACCCTGTCTGAGCGCAGAGGGGCCGCGCGCAGGAACGAGGTCGTGCCGGGGATCAAGGACCAGTCCCACCCGGCTTGGATGTCCTTGTACTCGTTGCCGGTGACGTACGAGAAGAGCGTGCCTTGGCCAAGGTGGAAGCCGTATGGGTTGGCCGAGTTTGTGTACTCGGTGTTGAACGATCGAGACGAGATCATCTTGTTCGCGAGCACAAAGTTCCTGGGGCCAGCCCGGCGGTGGACCATGTAGTCGGAAGCAAAGAATGCGCGGTTGCCCGTCAGCGGCTTTGAGCCGTTCGCCTGAAGGCGCTCGACTGTGTCTGCCAGGGATAACGGGCCAGTGAAGTCCTCCACGGCCCACGCGAGCTTGGTCGTGTTGAAGTTGATGTCGGCCGACGTCTGGAGGTCGCTCGAGTGGAACGCGATAAAGCGCCCGTTCGCGTTAATGTCCCAGTGAGAACGGTTGGTTGTCTTGTCCGTGAAGATCATCCACTCACTGCCGCGGATGAAGGCAGCGACCGCCTCGCGCACCGTGTCGTTCGCTGCGAATGCTGTGCCGATCGCCTCGCTCTCGAGCTGGATGAACGCGTTGAGGGCGTCCTTCCCGTAGTTGCCGTTGTACAAGATGCCATCGTGCTGCAGGAACGAGCCGTCGCGGTGGATGCCGTCCTCGGCGGGGGCGTCGGCAAACTGATGTCAGCTAAGCCCAAGCCACATTGCGCTCACGAGATACGAGCCCATGGCACGGGAGAAGGCCTCCTCGACGATCGTGACGTTGTTGACAAAGAGCGCCATCGAGATCGAGTTCTGCATCACCTGCCGTCAGCTCGCGCCACCTGCTTGGGAGCTCACGTTGACCATGTTGGCGCCAGTCAACACTCCGAAAGTGGGATTATCAAGGTCGCGCAGCTCCCACGCGCGGTTGGGGATGGTGAAGCACTTCTCCTTCTGCAGGTCGGTGAGGCTGGCGGGCATGACGAGGAGGCACGCCGTGCTCAAGAGCTGCGGGATGAGGATCACGTTGCCGAACCAATTCTGGTTCCAAGTGCCGGGGGTACCGCAGGGGCAAGGCCTGTTGTCAACTCGTGTCGATGGTGTTAGCTGGACATACGGCTTGCCACCCTCAGCCGTGCACCCCGGGTTCGTGTAGTCGCGCTCAAACCACCAGTCCATACCCTTGAGCGCGGCCGCCAGGAGAGTCTCATCGCCGTGGTACTCAGCGGGTGCAGCGGGGTTGAGGCCCGACCACGCCGATGCCAAGGCGATGACGCGGATCCAGTGCAGCTGGATGGGCCAGTTGGCGCGCCCTGCTGTTAGCTGCACAGCATGCATGTCAAAGGAAGGGCGAGTCGATGCCTGTGGATCGCCAAGGACTCACGAGCGTCACAACCAAGACTGTAGTCGACGTCGGCCCAGATCCCCTCTTCGCTCTGGCTTTCGAGCCACGTCGAAACGTTGGCCATGACCTCGGGGGTGGTGAAGCCCGCCATGTCGACACGGCGGCGCTCGAGAATGAGGTCGACATCCGAGGCATTCTGTGCCTGGACGAGCGAGCGGAGGGCGGCCGTCGCGGCCAGAAGACGAATGAGGAGCATCCTTGTGCGGTGAGCTACCTCGCAAAGAGGAGGTAAGGCGGAAAAGAATGTGGGAAGCATGTGGAGCCAGGTGTTCATGGTTGGAACTTTATGGGGCTTGGGGGGTGCGAGCAGTCTCCTCTGTGTGCTGTGCTAGATCGGCGGCAGATCGGGCGCCCCGTCGGCCTCCAGCGATCGCTGGGTGCATCGAGATCAGGTGTGTCAGGCGGCGTCCATTGAGCTCCCAAGGGGGGCCATCGGCAGTGACGCTGAAGCAAGAGTTGAGAACAGGATCGGAGTGTAAGTTGTGCAACCAGCAGTGCAACAGATTCACGCGCGACGCAAGGAATGGGTTGGCCCAAGGGCTCATTCCGGGCCGCGGCGGGCCGCCCGCCGCCCAGCCGAAACAGAAGGTATCCGCCCTCCGCTGCCCACGTCCCCACGCTGCTACCGCGAGGTAACTGGGCGCATGCGCTGCATGTGAGCAGCGTAAGAAGAGTCTAAGCCTGTCAGCTGACTTGTGTGAGTGGAGCTAAACTTAGTCCCTGCCGTCTCAGCGGAACCGCGACTGGAGTCCCCGCACGGCGGCTCCGCACTCACCCAGCGGCCGCCGGAGAGACTCGCGGGAACTGGATGCCAAGAATGCGATCTCCGGTTCGAGATCGGTGATGTAGCACAGCCTGGTGAAGCTTGCGTCCAGTGACTGCCCGTTAGCGAGATGGGTGAATGTGTGTGGGGCGACTGATCGGCTGACACGCTGGGCTGCATGGTTCACCTCCACCACGTTCGGGGATGTCACACCGTGGAAAACTTGACCACGTGCAGGATCGTGCCTGGTGAGATTTCTGTGATGCAAGTTGGTTGAGACCAGATCGATTGCAGCTCTTGCACTTGTAACAAGCGACATCACACGGCATGGCCCCCAAACGCAAGCGCGGCGACGATGTCGTAAGAAGCGACGTCGTTCATCGCCCTGCACCGGGGACAAAGTCGTTCGGCACCGGGCGGGCGGTGCGCGATGGCCTTGCAACTGGGACGCGGCAAGGTGAGACCACTCTGAGCGGCGCTGGGCGGGCTGCAGTCAGGCGTGCAGCGGCGCCACAGCGTTAGATCGAAGTTGCTTGACAACAGCTGACAGAAGCCCTCGTCTCGTTCCACCAGCAGATCCTCACGCCGTACTCGAGCTTACCCCTCTCGATCTCGCACGCTACCGTCCTCATCCTGCAGCACTACCTGGATGTCTCGCCCACGGTCGACGAGATCTTTGCACCCTGGAAGGCAGCCGATGAGGTGGGCTCAGCGGCAGAAACGGCGGGCTGACATCAGGCCAAGAGCGACCCGCTCGCGCAGACGGCTGCGCACCTCCTCGCCCTCATTCTCCGCATCCTCACTCCCCTCCCTTTCTTCCACAAGCAGCTCGTTGGCATTGTCAACAAGCTCGTTTCCCCCTCCGAGCCGTTCCATGGCCTCCTCGGACGCCTCATCGCCTCTAGCAACCGCGACAACATCCACGCGGGCCTCGACCTCGCTGCAGCGGCTGCGAATGTCGACACGCCGGATGTAACGAACCCCCAGGGCTCGGCACGCGGGCGCCTCGCGGTCAAGGTGTGGCAGGTTGTGGTGGATAGCGGCGCAACGAAGAACTTTGGCAAGCTCATCAAGATGCGCCGCAAGAACAAGGACGGCACTATTGCCGAGTACGGTGCCGACCCGCTCGACCGCGCCGACATTCGCCACCTGGCTATCCACCTCATTCTCCCCCTTCTGCCCACCGCCGAGTTCCACGCGCATACCAAGGCCGTTCTCCCCAACCTCTACGATGGCCTGGCTGATGACCCGCCCGTAACAGTTTACCGCGTTCTCTCGGCCATGTGGGCCGCGATCAGTGGGCCGCAGCCTGGTATCGCGCGCCGCATCTCCCTGGTGCTCCTTGACGAGCGTGCCCTGGACAGGATCTCGCGCCTCCTCAGCCGTGAAGCTGTTGAGCAGTCTTCCGAGCGTACCGTCGGCGATATCGCCAGGGGCTTCCTCGAGAGCGTCACTTCCAACCCCACGCGTGGCATTTGCTTCCCCGATGAGGGCTGGTACGAGCGCGAGGACGAGGACAGCAAGCAGAAGCGCGGTCTGCACAACCGCATCCTCTCGAACGCGGTGCGCAAGCTCGGCGCGCGTGTCGTCGACGACGATGGCCGCGTCGGCGCCTGGGTTCTCAAGGTCTTCGAGACCTCCCCAGAACTCGTCGCCGGTTACTGGTCGTACTCTGCGCTCGCGCTCGAGCCACGCCTCGACGCCCGTTGGATCGCGACCATGGCGTACGTTGGGCGCGTCATTTCGCTCCCCCTCCCGGCGCGCGAGAAGTTCAACCAGCCCGCTCCCCGCGGCACTTCTGCTGCGTCGATGCCCCCTCGCGCCGCCCCACCTGCTGTCGCGATGGTTGTGGAGAGTGTACTTCCCTCCCCAATGACCAAGCAGCACGTCATGAAGGGCCTCCAGCACTCGTCCCACCTCGTTCAGCATGTTACGGCCCTCGCCCTTGCCCGCGGCCTGCAGAAGCTTTCAGCCGTCCAGGAGCTGTACGCCTCTATTGCGGACGAGCTGAGCGAGAACAACGAGGGGCCGTGGCGCGCTGGCGCGCGTGAGCTGGAGGCTGAGTGCCGCCGCCGCGTGCCCGAGGTCTCCACGCTCATCGAGTTCGCGCAGAAGTCGGCAACGATGGCGCGTCCTCCACCCGATGCGGACGAGGACTGGGAGCCCGAGCCATCCGCCGCCGCCCGCAGCGCGATGCTCACGGAGACTGCGCTCCGCCTCTTCGGGCTGTACCACCGCACGCTTCCAAGCCTGGCCGGGGAGGCCAAGTTCGACGTCGGGCGCCTGCTTGTGTCAGCCTCGAGCAAGAACCAGGAGCGCCGCGCCCGCCGCGAGGCGCGTGAGGGCTCCGTCGTGTCTGACACGGGAAGTGTCGTCTCGATCGGAACTGTCGGCACCGTGGGTATGGGCGGCGGCTTTGGCCACTCGCGCGGCGACGTCGAGGGCTTCGAGGCGCTGTCGCAGCTGCACGTGCTACGGCTGCTGGCTGAGGTGAGTGGCTGGAACTGGACCAACAAGGCGTCCGGCTCCCAGTTCACCTACCTCTATCACATCCTGCAGCTGCACCTATCGACGCGCAACGTCGTGACGCAGGCGATGACGACTACGCTCCTCCACCGCCTGCTCGAGCAATCGCTCCTCTTCGAGCACGACACCATCGAGCTCCCTATCTGGCTCGACGCTCTCCCCCGTGCTTCCGACGCTGTCAGCGGGCCCATGTTCGTCGCGCAGCAGATCCACCTCCTCTCTTTCCTTGACGAGTGTGTGCGCCGCGCCCTCAAGACGCCGCACAAGTACATTGAGGAGGGTGCTTCCATCGTTCCCACGCTGTCTGCGCGCGAGGTTGCGTCCCCCCTCCTGGTCACCTTCGCGGAGCAGATGCACGCCAAGCTTCTCGGCATGCACATTGCCACCGAGGCAGCCGCTGTTGTCCTCAACTACCTCCGCCGCGTGCTCGTCGGCCTCCTCGGCAAGCAGGCCAGCAGCGAGTTCGTCCGCGCCATCATTGCTCGCCTCTCAAACTCGGTGCAGGAGGCCAAGGCAAAGGGGCAGCCTCGTCACGGCCTGCCCGAGATCATCTCTCTGATGGAGAACGACCTCGACATCGTGTTCAAGGGTAGCGCCACCTCCACCGTCGACCCCGAGACGCCCCGCCTCGTCGACGAGGCTGAGTGGACTGAGCGCAGCTTCACGCGCAACTGTCTCGAGAGCTTTGCCAAGGGTGCGGACACCAAGCTCGGCCAACTCGCCATGCTCGTGAACACGGCCCGGCCAGACGAGGGCGCTCGTCAGGCCCAGTTCCTCGTGCACTTCCTCTCGAGCCGCGCGGATGCGGACATGCTCCTCCTCCTCGCCACAATCCTGAAGCGTGCGGGTGACGATGCCGCCGGCCGGCGCCTCAAGAGTGCGGTGTTCAACGACGCGGCCGTGCGCGACCTCTTCCTTACTAGGGGCGGAGATGGCCTGCGCTCCCGCCTTGCGGAGGTGGCCGCGACCCTCTCGCCCTGCGCGTTTGACAAGGCGCTCGCTGAGCCGTATGCCCACTCTGCGGCGGAGACCCTCGACAGCAAGACGAAGCTTCCGCGCGCACTCGCCACTCTCCAGCCCTGGATCCCCTTCTTGACCTCGGCGCAGGTCGACACATGCCTTGCCATTGCTGTCAAGCGTGTCACCAAGGCCAAGGATGCTGACACCGCGGCTGCCGAGGCACTTGGCGCGCTCATCGCTGCATCCCGCCCTCAGAACGTGTATCCCCATCTCACTGCGCTGCTCAAGCTCGGCGTGTACCGTCCCATCACGGCGCTCCTCGGCTCCGCCGTTGCTTCGTCCCTCTCCCGCCGTCTCGACGTCGAGGTCACTGATGCCACCCTCAGTGAGCTCGTGGCTCGCGGCGACAGCGACGCGTACACCCTCCTGGCGCTCCTCGTCAGTCTGTCCTCCAAGGCCGCTGAGGCGTTCATGAAGCTTGCTGCCACCAGCGACTGGCTTTCGGACGCGCGTATCCTCCCTGCCATCTCGGGTCTTAGCTCGGAGCAGATGCCTGCTGAGCTCGGTGAGAAGGTCGCCAAGGCCGCTGTGGAGGCTCTCGCCGACGCAACCCTTTGCGCGGAAGTGCATACAGCTTCGACGAAGGTCCTCACGTTGCTCCCCTCCCAGTCCAGCGCTACGACTGCCGCTGTGCGCAGGCTCTCCCTGCCATCCTTCGGACCTGCGCTCGCCCAGACCGCATCGGCCCTCGCCGAGACCGGGAATGCTGAGTTCGGTGCCGCCCTTGGTCCTCTCCTCGATCTTGGACTGCAGTACGCAACCCGTTTGCTCAGCTCGGACGCGGAGCTGTCTGATGAGGAACTCGGCACGCTGGCTGCTCTCCAGAGGGCCGTTGAGCTCGGCGCCGGGATGCGTGTGGAGCCCAGTGACCCGGAGCCGGCCATCACCGCGGCGATCGCGGAGCGTCTCAACGTGCCCCAGGCTCTCGAGTTTGCGGCCGTACTCGCCCAGCGCGCGATGCTCAAGGCCAGCTTTGTCCGCCAGCAGCTCCAACAGCTTGTGGCGGCCCGCGAACTGTCGCGTCTTTCCATGCCTGGCGCCGACAACGAGCACCGCCTGGCCTTCGTGCGCATCACGCACGCCCTCTTCCTCGCCAGCACATACGTGTCGTGCCAGCCGACGTTCATCGAGCCTCTCGTTCCTCTCTACCGCGGCACGCTGGGGCGTGCGGACCGGCTCCTCCTCGAGCTCTTCCTCGCCTTTGAGGCGCAGCGCAAGCTGTCCCTCTCGAGTGTGCTGCAGCACTGGTCGCCAAGCGGGGGCGTTTCCGCCCGCGCCCTCGATGCCCTCACCTCCCTGGACCCGCAGAAGGTGTTCAACTCAGCTGCGGCCTTCCCGCTCCGCCGCACAAACCCGCCTCCCGCCGGTGCTCAGGCTGACGACGACGGACTGCCGCCCGACGCGAACCCCGACGACGTGTACGACCCCGTGTTCGTTCTGGCGCTCCTCTCGTCAGTGCTGCAAGACGAGCTGGGAGGCCTGGACTGGGTCGAGATCCTGCGATCCAACGTCCTCGGACTAGCAGTTTGCGCCCTCTCCTCGCGTGACGGAGGCATGCGCCGCGTGGCGGGCTATGTCCTGGCTCGGACGGTGAAGCTCATCTCCGCTGCCAGCTTCCACGAGCAGCTGATGCTGTTGCACACGCTCGAGCTTGTGGCGCACTCCCTCCCGGCCCCGGACAACGAGGACGCCCAGCCCCGCCTCTCGCCGCTCATCACCCTGTTCGTTGCGCACGCGCTGCGCTCCCAGGCCCACCCCTCCAACTTCCTCTTCCCCCTCTCCTCCCGCTTCCTCCTGCAGCGGCCCACGCTCGACGTCGCGGACGTGCCCCTCCTTTACGGCATGCTGTATGCCGCGGGCGACGGCGCGCGCCGTGAGCGTGCATGGATCGTGCGGTTGCTGCGTGACGGCGTGCGCTCGAACCGCGACGCGGCGATCCTCGCGCGCCGCAACACGTCAGCTCTCCTCTGCTCGCTCTTCCAGAGCAGCCTTGACGCGCCGTTCCGCCGCGCCATCCTCGCTGCACTGCGGAGCCTGGCGCGCACGAGCACGGGGGCGCGCGCTCTCCTCCGTGGCTCTATTGCGCCATGGGTGCGCGTGCAGTGGGATGACGCGGAAAACCACCCCGCCGCCGAGGAGGTGCGCGACGCCCTCCTGAGCCTGCTCGATGACGCTGTTGCCGCTGCCGGCACAGAGCGTGCTGCGTGGGCCGACGAAGTGGCGGCGTTCGTCGCTGCGGTCGCGAGCACGGAGCGCTTGGTTCCTCTCGCGACGCTCGCCTTCCGCCTCGCCCGCGCCGACGCGAGCACTGTGCACACGACTCTCCCGCCACTTACGAAGCTGGGCGACGACGAGAGCGCGACTGAGCTCCTCTTCCGCGCCTCCCTCCTGGTGCCGGAGGGCGAGGAGGCGCGCCTTGCTCCCACTCTCCACGCGCTGGCCGGGAGAGTCGCGCGCATGAAGGGCGGTGTGGGCGCCTGGGCCCGCGCCGAGGCCCGTCGGGTGTAGAATAGATGGATGCATGTACAGATCTAGATGAAGGCGAGTTTGACGGCCGGCAGGGGCGGGACACCGAGCAGTGCAAGGAGGTATATCCTGAGGTTGTCGTCGAGGGCGTCGTCGGGCACCGAGCCGCCGAGGTCGTCTATCCGCTTGCGGAGCTCGGCTGTCTCCAGCCCGTCCACCTCGTGCGCGCGGCGGATGTACTGCCGTCAGGGGGGGGTGGGGATCAAAGGACGCGTGGACGTACGGGCAGCACGTTGCCCATCGGGAGGAGCTCAGCCTCGCGGCCGTACTTGGCGATGAGGACTGTGTTCCACATCCTGAAGTCAGCTCGGCCCCCAGCTGCATCGTGCTCTACCACACCCACCTCGCCTGCTCGATCTTCTTGGCCTCGCGCGCCTCGGCGTCGCGGCGCTCCGTGTCCGCCGCCTCAAACTCAGCGATCCGAATGCGCGCCAGCGCGAGCTGCGCCTCGAGGCTCTCGATCCGAGCGGCCGTCTCGTGATCCAGCGCGTCAGGACTCCGCGCGATGCGGTAGTCCGGGTGCCCAAACCTGCTTAGGTCGTACCCGCCCTCGCTGCCGCGCTCGCTGATGCTGAGGCTCATCGCGTGTCCGCGCGGGCCGCGGGGTCCACCAGACGACGGCGGCCGGGGGTGGCGCTGCGCGGTGTACGACATGCCTTGAGGTGCCTTTGAGTATTAGGGTGAGATGGAAGAGATGGAAGAGAGGAGACGGGGCGAGGGGAATGTTGAGAGTTTGTTTGTTTGTGTGGTCTGTGCGGATCGAGAAACTGGGGTTGGGTGGAGGCGGGGAAGAGGTCAGTGCGCCACAAGAGTGCGAGAGTGACGGCTTTGCATTGTCATTCAATGGGTCTGGGGCGTTTACGTCTCGGCCTCTGGCTGAGGCTCGGCGGAAGCCTTCCACTGCGCGAGCTCGGGGAGGCTGCGGTTGCCGACCTCCTTAACGGCGCCGTAGTGGATCTTGACGACGACCCCCTCGAACACGAGGGTGATGAGGAGGGTGGTCGTGGCGGCCCACGCCGAGACGAGGATCCAGGTCCTGCTGTCAGCCAGGTGAGGGGACGACGCACCGGTTGCCGTGGTCTAGGACCACCGTGGCGGCGATGGAGACCAGCAAGCCGCCATCAAACAGGAATCCGAGGGCTGTGAGCTCGGCGCTGACCCGGTGCAGTGAGGCGAGGAGGCCGACCCAGTGGCCCGCCACATGGAAGACGAGGTAGAGCAGCACAAGGGCGTTCCACACCATCAGGGCCTGCGCGACTGCCATCAGCACAGACACCGGGAGACTCACCCCAGGTCTCGCGAAATCGGGCGATCTGGGCCGCGCCCGACGTGGCAAAGAGGCCCACGGAGGAGAGCAGGATGCCCTGGGTGACGGTGAAGGTCTTGCCGTGCGCCACAGGCGTCGGAGCGGGAAGTTCGGGCGCGCCAGCGAGGTCGGCAAGCATCGTATCGGTCTTCAGTGTCTCCCAAGCCTTGCCACTCTTGAAGAGGTACACGGCCTCGAAGACGAGCGCGCAGAGCAACGCCGTCAGGCACACCCAGGTGAAGATGTGCTCCACAGGCGAGGGGATGTGGCGGAGCATCAGTGCCTCCTCGACTCCATGGACGCAGCAGATGATCAACATCATCAGGTCGGCGCGGACGGTGCGGACCCAGATCATGCGGCGGGTGATGCGTGCCATCAGCCTGGTGTCAGTGACGCAGGGTGGAGACGTACGTTACGAGGACATAGATGAAGATGAGGTCAAAGACCCACGCCGCCCAGAGGACCTGGTCGCGCTTGTGGCCATATGTCTCATCATCGGCGAGGCCCGGGAGCAGTGCCATCGTGTTGACGGTTGAAAGTGTTGCCTCGACCCCTCCGAGGGCGAGGAGGGCGGCCTGCGTCGCGCTCACGGCGGAGAGGCTCCCTCCGGCCTCGTTTTCGAGCTGGAGGCGCAGGCCCACCAACGCGACAGGCTTGTCGCCCACTGACGGGTGGCCGTAGTTCTCCGCCACGAACACGAGGTAGAACACGAGCGCGGAGAGCAGGAAGTTGGCGCTGAGCCACGTGAGGAGGTTGCCCTCGCGGTTGATGCTGCCATGAGCGTGGTCTAACTAGGCTTACTGTGGAGCTACGATGCTCGACACTGTGGCGGTCGCGTAGCCAGAGAGGATGAAGACGAGAAGACACCGGAGGTGGGTCTTGAGCGTGACGTTGGCGAGGCCCGTCACGGCGCTGCTGTTAGTGTGGCTGGGACGTGGCGTACTGGTAGAACGCGTAGATGCCGAGGACCCCGTCCCACACGACGAGGGCGCCGATGGCGAGGAGTGGCGGAGTGATGGCCCAGTCTGAGTTAGCGTGGATGGGGAACAGCTTACCGCCGCGGTTGAGAACGAGGAGGGAGCATACCTCAGAGGAGAGGGCCAGGGCGCTTGCGCCCACGAGGATGGCGGCCTGGACTTTGCTAGCTGAGGACATGATATGGCGAGGGTGGTCTGACTGACTCGAGAGCGCTCCGCGGCCCGCCTTTTATCGCAAATCGAGCTGCTCCTCGCCGCACAGCATCACCAGCGCAGTCATTGGTGCACTCCCCTGCCCACTGCTGACGCACTACACTGCCCACTGTTGACATGGTCGGGTAGCCAAGAGATCCTCTCCTCACCACCACAGAACCGAGACATCATCGAGCAAGGAGGCGCGGATGCGGAGCAACGGTCCTCCGCGCTGGCGATCATCCACCGTGTCGATCAGACAGCTGACACCGTCGCGTGACGAGTGCCACTTCGGAAGCTCGGAGGCGCAGCGGATGTTGGTACCTCTCGGTTCCGGGCGGGCGGCAGCGGGCCCCGTGACGCGCCGTGTGCCTGTTCGCTTGGCCTCTGCCTCCAGTCTCGAAGGCTCCACACCTTTGCAACGGGGCGGGCATGTGCCTGCAGTGCGCGGTGAGTTGTGAGCGCGCGCGGTGATGACTCGCCTGCCTCGCCATATGCTTAATCACATGCTTGCTGGAGTTGTAGCTGTGACATGTTGTTGGACATCGGCAACTTCGCACGACTTGGTGACACGGGGTTCATTCTCCACTATGTCTACCTCCCTTCTCCGCCCAGTACTGCCCACCGCCTCGCCTCCTCCTCCCGCTCGCCGCGGTCCCTACAACATGCCTTTGAAGGCGTCCAGCTCTGGGCAAACCCTACCCCTCACTTGCAGCCGCCTTGCCGTCACCCCGAACTGTCCTGTACGTCGCCCAGCTCGGACACAAGGTTGTTCGGAAGCAAGCCTCTGGCTATCTGTGGAACACGCCCATTTCTTGCTTGTACCGTGGGTAGGATACGGCTCTTCCAGAGTTGTCAGGGCTACCCACGTGTCGGAGTCGATTGACGTTCGTGGCTCTGATCGTGCGAACGGATGTGCAAAACATGGTGATGGCTGGCACATTACAAGCCCCGGCCAGGCGCCAGATGAATGCCATCAATCCGTGGCTGCGCTAGGGTTGCACCTGTCCGTTAGCGGCGGAGGGCGCAGCTTGGCAGAACCTTGCTCGCAGCATGCAAGGGGGCGGCAGAACTGTCCTGCCAGGCCAGGCAGGTGCGGATGCAAGCCTGAGGGGCTCGGTGAGGGCTCATTGCAGCAACTGGCAATGTTTTGAAAGGAGGAATCCAGGGATGGCGCGGCGTTCCCATGATGCCGGCCAAACCTTGGCCTCTGGTCTGAGCCTGAGCGTAGCCTCCGAGGCAGTTCGAGGCAGGAGATGGTCGTCTCCGAGTCTCGGAGGGGCATGACGAGTCAGGCGAAACATCACAGGGTGGAAAAGGTCATGCCGGTTAGCCAACCACAGTGCAAGGAGGCGCGACTGCTTTCTCCTGTGCCTCCTCTCGATACACGCAAACACACCCATGCACCCATGCCCATGCAGGACGTTTCTCACCCCCGCCCCATCTCCTCATCTCACTTCTCACACCACCACCATCAACATCAACACACACTCCACATCTTTCCCACCCATTTGTCCTACTTCACCATTGTCGCTTAGCTTCATCCTCCATCACCAGCGCTAGCGTGGCATCATCTAAACCACTCCGGGGCCTCGGAGTGTCGATCCAAACAAGGCCCGGCGCACGGACATGCACTCGCCCTCGACGCACAGGCTCTTCGGCCTGGGTGTGAGCCCGGGGTTCGGCTCGCCGAACCGCAAGTCGGCGCCAGCCCCGCTGTCGCCCACCCCCCGTGCGCCATTCACCACTGAGACGGATGACTCGAACCCGCCCTCCCCAGCACCATACACGACGCCGGGGCGGTTCCGGATCGCCAACCCCGATCCGCCCCCCGAGGAGGAGGAGATGAAGGTCAACAGCCTGCAGGCTCAGGCGGCCCGCTCCTTCGCCCTCAAGCCAACCCACACGGCCAGGCCGGTGGGCAACGCTTTCGCCGCCATCAATTCGACGCTCGCACCGCACTCCCCGCAGGCGCCGGGCGACCCTTTCTCCAAGCCCCTTGCCCCACTCGACAGCAACAACCCCAACGTCTCAGACCCGCTTGATGGCACCACGCCCGAGAAGCTCCTCCCCAACAATGGAAACGGCACGAAGACGTCGTCCCGCCAGATCAGGCCCATGAAGAGCTCCGAGTTCATGCGCCGCCTCCGCAACAGCAGCGAGGAGCCGCCCAGAAACACGACCCCCTACCAAGCACTATCGGACGAGGAGGAGGACGAGGAGGAACGCCTTCGCCTCCCCCCAACCACCTTGCGTGTCCCCAACTCGCACGCGCGCAACATAGAGCCCCAGAGCCGCTGGTCGGACTCGACGGGCTCCCATGCAAGCGAGTTCCCCCTTCCGCCTCACCGAACCCCAGGGTCGTCCGCCGAGAACTCGGGCTCGGCCGAGACGTACACTACCGCCAAGAACTCTCGACCCAACTCGTACGCTTCCGGGGAGAGTAACAAGTCTGCCAAGCCGCGAAGCCAGCCGTGGCCGATGGCGGCCAAAGCTGGGCCAGCGGCGGCCACATCGACTCCGATCGGTGCCCACAGTCAGAACGCAGCGCTTCTTGCCGCCGAGACAGGCGGAATGGTGGTGCTCGACAATGCGTCGCGCCGCTACTCCCCTGGTGAGGGACCTGGCCAGGCCGTCAACAAGATGCCCAACTATGCTCGTGTCCCGTCCGGCAGCCGCCATGCCCACCGCAAGTCGACAGGCGACATCAATTTCCGGCACCAGACTATCCTCGAGGAGTCGCCGCAGCGTCCCGACTTCTCGCGCCATCGCGGGACCGTGACTCCTCCAACGTCGGACGAGGGTGCAGACCTGCGCAGACGCGGCCACGTGCGCTCGAACTCGGACGGCATCGCGCTCCTTGCTCGCCAGGGCACCCTCTTCCACCCTGCCAGCAGCGACGCGCGGGCTTCGCAGGAGCTCGACGTTATGCTCGGCAAGCCCAAGAGCCGCCGGTTGAGCGCCAACGCGATCCTCCCCGCACCGGAGACGCCGAAGAAGAGCGAGGTGCGCCTCGAGGCGAGCAAGAAGAGTCGTGCCAGAATCGAGCTCGACGTCGTCATCGAGCGCGAGTGCGTCGTCGAGGGCGGCGAGCTGCGTGGGCGCCTTGAGGTCGTCGTCAGAGGAGGCAAGCGTGGTAATGGTCTTCGTGTCGGCGCCGGCAAGCTGCGCGTTCTCGGGTACGAGGAGGTCATTGAGGGCTCTAAGACCAACCGCCACATCTTCTACCAGCACCAGTACCTTCTTCCCGAGTTCTTTGAGCATGACTCGCCCCCAACGACGCTCTTCGCTTCCGGGGCCGACGAGGAGGGCTTCCACCTTGCACATGAGGGCACCCACGCGCTCCCGTTCAGCATGCAGCTCCCGGTTGGTGGCGGCGCCAAGGGCGCGTTCACGGGAGACAAGGGCAAGGGTCCGAACATCCGCTACGTTGTTGTTGGCAGCGTCAAGCTCCACATCCCCAAGAGCGGCAAGCGTGCCATCGCCCACTTCTACCGCCCGATCGTCCTGCTCCCGTACCACAACCCGGCGCGTGTGCTCGCGCCATCCCGCCAGCCCGTTGTCGAGTTCATCGAGTCGCGCCTTGGCTGGAGCCTCACGGGCGAGAAGGGCAAGGTGTTCCTCCAGGTCTCGCTTGGCCGCCAGACTTGGGTCGCTGGCCAGAGAGTGTGGTGTGAGGTCGGAGTGCGTAACAACTCCAACAAGAAGATCACCCGGTGCTCGCTTGCCATCTTGCAGACCGTCAACACGTTCGGTGTTCCCAAGGGCAAGAACACGCAAGAGTTCCTCAACTTGGTCCGCAAGAAGGTGTCCGAGGAGACGAACGAGGCCGACTTCATGGACGTCGGGAGCGGCCACATCACCTCCAAGAGCTGGTGGACTGGACTTGAGCCCGGAGAGTCGAACCGCTGGGACATGAGCGTGCCGATTCCGGTGAGCTGACAGTCTGAACGGAAGCTGACAACAGACGGGAATGATCTCCATCCCGCGTTCCAAGCTCGTTGAGATCGGCTACGTGCTGCGCGTAACCCTCAACAACTCGATCTTCGTTGATGTGCCGATCGACCTCATCAACTTCCTCTCTGTGGACCCCCCGCCCATGCCCAGCGATGCGCGCCGGGCCCGCGTGCGCATGGCCGTTGCCGGGCCGGCGGGGACGGTCCTCTCTGGGATCGCGTCGACGCTGCCACCGCCCGTGGCGGAGACCCCGCCCATGACGCAGGCCCCGGCGCCTCAGCCCGAGCTCCAGCAGCCTATCTTGGCCGCTGCCCCTCAGCCCAGTGTTCCTGTTGCCCGCCTGCCGGGGGTTCCCGAGGATGGTGGCGTCGGATACACGTTCGAGCAACTCAAGGGCGAGCCGCAGGGCAACCAGCCTATGGCGCGCACCTCTTCCACGACCTTGCACATCGAGGCGCTCGTTGCCCAGGGCCGCGCCCGCTCCGAGGAGGAGTGTGCCAGTTCGACTGGACACTCGAACACCCACTCGAACGGGCATCTTCATGTTCCAGGCCAGGGCAATACCGACATGATGCCCCGCCCCATCTCGCCAATGTCCAAGTACTCGAGCGTCGGCACTGCGATTCCCGGCTCGGCCATGTCCACCATCCGCGGCCGTCGCGGGTCCAACGCCTCCGAGACCGAGTCGATCGACGAGGAGGAGCGCAACCGCCTCGTCGTCGAGGGATACCGTCGCGACGGGCGAGTCAACACGCTTGCTGAGATCGGAAACGAGACACCTGAGCGCCTCGACACTCCGGCCGACATCGGTGAGGACGCCACGGAGTTCCACTCGAGCCTCGAGCCCCACGAGAGACAAACGTTCCAGCCTGCTGAGGAGCCCACCGGCCCGAAGTACGAGTTTGACACAGCTTCGGTCTACTCGCAGCCGGACGGGCCTGAGCGCAGCGGCGCCCCGACCCCACACATTGAGCAGACCGAGGTGCTGGCCGACTCGGAGGACGACCAGACCCCGATGGCTTCACCCATCGGCTCGCCTGTCACGACCCCAAGCATCCACCCGATTGCCAAGTTCCTCCACCACATCAGCGAGGAGGAGGAGCCTCTCACGGACGACATGCTGGACGACATGGTCAGCCTCGACGGCGGCGTTGCTGGCGGGTTCCTCCAGAGCGGCAGCGGGAATGGGAGCGCGGACGACGATGAAGACGACGATCTCGTCGCGGCTGATGCCTCGGCCGAGGACGTGACGCCGAGAGGCTCGGCCTTTGGTCGTGCCAGCCTCGAGCAGCGCCTCGCACTCGCATGTGGAGGCGGAGCCGTCGTCAAGAAGGCACAAACTGCCGTCGCAGCCGAGGCGCGCGAGTTCTCGCCCAAGCTCAACAAGAAGGGCGACTTCTCCCCGGTGTCAATGCAGCAGGAGTTCGGCGCTCGCCCGGACAGCATTGACTATGCCATGCCCCTCGAGATCGGCGACCTCAGCATCACGAGCAAGGCCAGCACGGAGCCCGACGACGGGTACGACGCCACAAGCGAGCACAGCTCCAACTTGTCCCGCTCTCCTCGTGGGCACCGGGCGACTCACTCGCTCCCCGGTGACTGGAGCCCGTACCCCGGTCCGTACGCCGAGGCGCCAATGCTCCCGCCGCCTTCGAGCGCGCGCGAGATCAGCTGGGGCCGCAACCTCGCTGGCCGCACCGTTTCAGGCCACACGGCGATGATCTCCCTGGAGGACTCGCCGGTGACACCCGTGTTGGCGACCTTCACGCCCGTCTCCGCGTTCACGCCCGTCTCCGCGACTTTCGGCACGCCCGGGCCGTCGCCCCGCTCCGCCACGTTCGGGATGCAGATTTCCTATCCACCGCCTTCTCCGGCGCGTGACGACCGGGAGGGCTCGTCCACGCCTAACGGCCGCCAGGCTGCCCTCTTCGCCGCCACGGCCGGTCTCACGCACGAGGATCTCTCGGACGAAGACTTGAGGCCGCCCAATGTGCTCCGCCGCGTCGACACAGGTGGCGCCGACAGCTTCCACACCGCCCACAGCGATGGCGAGGACATACCACAGCTCAAGCGCTCGTCGGACACTGACAGCTCGGACGAGATTCTCGAGTCGCCTCCCACCGTCAGCCAGCCTGTGTACACGACGCCCCTCCCGGTCCCGCCAGGCCCCTCGCCACGCACATCCCGCATCATTCCCGACAGGTTCCGGCCCACGCAGACCCAGGCGCCCCCGCCGCCCATGAGCGAGGAGTCGCACATCTCGACAGCGTCAAGCTCGCATGAGAGCGGCATCCTTCCAGCCGTCAAGGCGAGAGTGATGCAGTTCGAGACGCGTGAGGAGGCACTGCGCCGCTTCACCGTTGCCAGCAGCGCGGGCCTGCACTCTCCGACTGCCAGCCTCGCCCCGCTCAGCCCTGTGCACACTAGCTCGGGCTCGTCTGGCTCGCACGCCAACAATGGTTACAACTCCTCGCCCTCGGGCCGGCGCTCGTACACGTCCGCGCTTGGCTCCCGCATGCCTGGCGGGTACGGAAGCCCGCGCAGCCAGACCAGCTTCAACCTTGAGACTCCTCAGACAGCCGCTGGCGAGTTCATCCCGGCGCAGCACACAGGGACCTCGAGTATCTCCTCGGTGCGCCAGGCCTGGAAGATGCGCGAAGCAGAAGACAGCGCCAAGGGGCTGCTACGACAGCTCTCGACGGCATCCAACAGCACCACGGCGACGGACATCGAGCGCGTCCTGACCCGCTCCCCGGTGAACACGCCCCGTGGCCCCCGCCCACCATCGCGCAAGTCGGCCATCATTTCGAGCATCTCGTCCCGCGACAACCGTGACTCGGGGAGCACGCTCAGCATCGACACCTCCGAGCTGGGCCCGCCCGTCCACCCTCTGACGTACCGCGGTTCCCCGGCGCTCACACCGACGCGCGAGAAGGTTTTCCTCCCTGAGGTGATGAGTGAGACAGCCTCCCTCGCCGACGCCCACTCGTACGACAGCCACCGCCCCCACAGCGAGGAGGGCGTGTCCTCCGGCTCCGAGTTCGGCACCGCTCACTGGACTGGCGGACCAGCGCGCCTCCCGCCCCTCCGGCAGGCGCGGCAGTCTGTGCCCATGCCCGCGTTTGGCCCGAACGGGCCCAGCCAGGCCTTCTTCGGCGTATAATCAAGCCAGGCCCCCACCCATGTTCGGAGGATATGCCAAAGCCATCAGCCTGGCTGAACAATGCCACAGAAGAGCGAAGAGCCGAGGTTCGGCGGCCCCCGACGTGATGTATAAGCGCGCTTTGTAGGCGGCCCGTTCGCAGGGGCGCACCGTAGGATAGATCTGTTTGATATCTATGTATCTTTTTGCGAAGAAGTCGGAGATGCCGATGAGGGAGTGATGGCGAGCGAGGGGTCGTGAAGATGGGGTCACGATGTGGAACGAGGGGAGGTGGCCCGTGCACGTGGCCAGTGGCGCCACGAAACTCACGCCAGCGAGACTGAAACACGCAGCAGGCGGACTCTAAGGGATGTCGAAGAGCGAGCAGAAGGTGCGGAGCAGGGGATGAGGGGGGACGTGCGAGTGCGGAACATGGCCAGTGTGCACGGGTGTGGGAAGCCAGCAGACCGCGTATGCCGGCGGGGGCCGAGTCTGATCTCGCAGAGAAGCCTGGTACCGCCGGTTCCAGAGTCTCGGTCCACGAATGATCGACCGCTTGGTCATCTACGCCGCGGCTAAGCCTAACATCCCAACATCAGCGACGACGAGGATATCGGCGCCCTTCCGGCTCCCCCACGACAGGGCGGCTGTTCCTCTTCATCGGTCGTACCTCGAGGTTCCAACGAACAGTCGCGGCGCCCGACAGGTAATCCTCACACACCTCGACCCAGCCCCACCCCATGCATTCCGTCTCGCGATCCTCGCTAGGCGGCCCGCGCGAACCGGGGATGCGGGGTCGTCCTCTGGCTGGCACCGAGGACGAGGCTCACTGTCAGGGCCGACCCAAAACATGCCCCGACCGTACTTCCCGACATCCGGTACCCCGCACCTCCACTCCGAGCTCCGCCCGTCCGGTCGGTGCTTGATCACATCGAGCGCTCGCTTGCGCACCGCGGCGCCGCCGCAGGCGTCGCATCAGGCATGCCTCCAGGTGCTCCGCATGCATGCAATACCCGGCCCCATTGTTTCCCCTCGTGCCCCACCACCGCCCCCGCTCGGCGCCGGTCCCCCACCCCCAGCTCTCTCCAGATCTGCGTCGGTCCGGCATGCCAATGGTGTGACCCCGATCCTGATCAACACGGCACGGTGGGCAACGGAAGTTGATCCTTATCCTTGGCGTACGCATGTCGTAAGCCAGCAGTCACCTAGGCCCGGCCGGCACACCATCACACCTGTGGAGATTCCACAAGGCCCGTGCTGACCTCTGTCAGTATCAGCTTGGCATCCTGGCATGCCGGCGGAAACTGGCGGGGGCTCGTGCGTCGTCAGTGGCTACGAGTGGCGGATGGAGGCGCAGGATTTTCCTCCCTCTTGGCTGCTGGAAGAACTGGGTTCGTTACGGCGCTGATGGCAGGAGATCTGACCAAGCGAAACGGCGTCCGCGCGATACCCGCCGCATCAGCCAGGAACAGTCCAGCGGGAGGAACGTGTCGTGTCGTGCGACGAGACCAGACTGGTAAGGCTCTGGCCAACTGGGCGCTTCTCCCGAGGCCCGACAAGCCTGCAGCCGAATCCGGATGCGGACTCAGGGCTGGGCTGAGACAAGCTTTTGCCCCGGCTCAAGTTGTCAGGATCATTTTACCAGTCGCCGCCAGCCCCACTGTGCCCTCGCAGTGGGTTGGATAATTTCCGCGCATGATGTGAGATGCGCGCGCTCTGCCACCAAGCCGGCGCTGCGGATGGTCATCGTCAGCCAGATCAAGGGACGATCTGCAGGGACAAGAGGTGGTGCACCTGCGGTCCATGTGGTCCACACAGCTCATAAAGAGCGCGTGGAGCGCTCTCGTCCGTTTTCCTCCACGCAACTGACGTGCCCCGCACGCTCGACAACTCACCCACCTCTCGACCCGGCCCAGCCTCCCCCGCTCTCGACTGTATAAGCAGCACTCCAGCTTGCAGGCTCCCACTTTTCTACCCCACACTCCCTCCCCCGCAACCCACACTTTCGCCCACACACCCTCTCTTTTTCTCGTCCTTGTCTCTCCCCGCTACCAGTTCTCGACGCAACAATGTCCGCCGAGAAGTTTGCCCTTGCTGGCGACTCGGGGTCTGACGTCCGGCCCCCCAAGGAGCAGCGCCCAACCTACGACGCCGAGGTGACGCCCGCGGGCGACCAGACCGTGCACGATGCCGTCTTCGGTGAACTTGACGAGGGAGGTCCCGACTACCGTGGCGTGAGTCGAGAGCGGTGAGGAGGCGTGCTGCGATGGCGAGCGACCCCCATCTGCATCTGCACCTCTTTCATCTAACCTGTATGGCCAGTGCTAACCGCCAGGTAGGCTCGTGGGGCGGTTTCATCCTCATGACCAAGGCCAACCTTGGTCTCGGTGTGCTCGCCCTCCCCTCCGTCTTTGGCGTGCTTGGCCTTGTCCCCGGCATCCTCATCATCCTTGTCATCCAGTCCATGATTGCTTGTGAGTAAGCCAATGGCTTGGCAACGGTGGGCGAGGTCATGCGCACACAAAGTGTCGCCTGACCACGGGTCGAGATTCATTTTCGATCCAGGTCCCATCGCTCGCCACCTCCGATCCCCCACTCCAGGGACTAGTGCTCACGTGTCCAGACTGCGGCCTGGCCATTGGTACATTCAAGGTCAACCACCCCGAGGTCTACGGTCTCTCCGACGCGGGCCGCGTCTTCGGCGGCCGCTTCGGGAGGGAGTTCTTCTACATCGTCTTCCAGATTTGTGAGTTCTCCAGCTCGAGTCAAAAGACGGCCGAGGCGGTCAGCAGGTGCGGGTGAGAGGGGGGCGAGGGCAGACGCAGACGCAGCCACCCAGGGATCCTCGCGTCATCCGAAAGTGCTGCGCCAAGCCTCCAAGCCTCCAAGCCCCTCTCTGATCTGCGTCACCTGGCGACCGTGCCCTCGGCAAGGCGCCCTCGTCAAGGCGCACTGCGCCCGTACAGGCGCCCCACCCCGCCCGCCGCTCGGCGCGGGCAGCGATCGGCTCCCGCTGACCCCAGTCATGCTCTTCATCATCGGCTCGGCGCTCGTCGGTATCTCGACCTCGCTGAACGCCGTCTCGACGCACGGCACGTGCACGGCCGTCTTTGTCGCCGTCGCCGCCGTCGCCGGCTTCCTCTTCGGCTCGATCCGCACCCTCTCCAAGGTCACCTGGATCGGCTGGGTCGGCATCTTCTCCATTATGGCGTCCATCCTCACCCTCACCATCGCTGTCGGTGTGCAGGACCGCCCCAACGACGCGCCCCAGACTGGCCCCTGGGACAAAGAGCTCCAGATCTTTGGCAAGCCCACCTTTGCCCAGGCCATGAGTGCGATTAACGGTATCGTCTTCTCCTACGGCGCTACCCCCATGTAGTGAGTACGACAGGGAGTGGCGGATCCGCCGGGTCCCATGGGCCGTGTACAAGCGTACCAGTGAGGATCGACGGTGTGGCGGCGGAGAGGTGGCACAGCCCTCTCCGGCCGCCCCCACCTCACCGATGTGCACTGTGTCGCTCCGCAAACCTCACAACCCCGCTGACAGCAGCTTCGGCATCGTCTCGGAGATGAAGAACCCCCGCGTCTATGCCCGCTCGATGGTCGCGTCCGTCTTCTTCCTCACTGTCGTCTACCTCATCATCGGCTCGGTCGTCTACTCGTTCGCGGGTAGGTACGTTGCCTCGCCTGCTCTCGGTACCGCCGGTGCGCTCCTCAAGAAGGTCTGCTACGGCATCGCCATCCCGGGTCTTCTCGCCTCGCTCACCATCTTCTCCCACCTTGCCGGCAAGAACCTCTTCGTCCGCATCCTCAAGGGCTCGTACCACCTCAACCACAGCACCAAGACGCACTGGATCACCTGGCTCTCCTGTGTCTTCGCCTCGGTCATCGTCGGCTACATCATTGCCTCGGCCATCCCCATCTTCGGCACGCTCATTTCGCTGATTGGCGCCCTTGTGTGCCCTCTGTGAGTTGTCATACCATTCCACCCCACCCATCCTCTTCCAACCACTCGGACATGTCCATTCCTCTTCCCACACCTCCTCTGCGACCTCCCGCGCCCTTCAATGGGATAGAAAATGGCATTAAACTAACCAAAACAGCGTATGTTTCATTCCGTACAACTTGTGCTGGATCCACGACAACTGGCGCCTTTCGAACGTGCGCACGACCAAGCGCCGCATGGGCCTTTACCTCAACTGTCTCCTGCTCGTTCTTGGCACCTTCCTGCTCGTTGCCGGCACTTACGGCGCCATTATGGACCTCATCGACGTCACCAAGGGGCCAATCGGCAAGCCCTGGGGGTGCGCCGACAACTCTGGGTCGGTCAAGGAGGAGTAAGCGTGTTGTTGGAGGATTGTGCAGCATAAATCGTAATATCATCTATAGAATAGGGTACAGGTAGCATGGTACGTGATGCTAGGTAGTCTTTAAACCTGTTCGTGGGGTTTGGCCGGAGAGCTCACGGTGCGCCTCGTGGATGCGAGCAGGCTGACATCTTGAGGGCGCGGGCGATTTCTGGGGCTATAGACGTTTTGAATGCACGGGGGGAAGTATTTAGAGGTAGGTATGCGTCACTACTACCGACTGATATGCTGTATATCGCCTGTGAATCGAGTTGTTGGATAGATGTGTCGAGCAGCGCCGGAAGAGTACATGTTGGCAGCGTGAGGTGGTCAGTGTGTCACCTCCACCATTGTGCAATGTGATTATGAGCCAGGTACTAACCTAATACCGACGGAAGCAAAGTCACGTAATCCACGTCATGAGAGAAGGCATGACGTGCCTGCTTGGTGCGTGATGCCCACCACACCGCAACCTCGGATCTGGGCAGCAGGGTGGAGAGCCCGTGACTGAACTTTGGCCCTTGGGTGGACATACATACTACTGAGTAGTGTGTGTCGGCTTTCTCACTCTTACACTCTTACACTCTTACACTCTTACACACTCCGCTTCTCTCCTCTTTTATACCTCTCCTCCTCACCTCTCCCTTCTCATCATGTCCTTCATCGCTCGCGCCCTCCCCGCAACCCGCACTCTGTAAGTCCTCGCTCCTCTGCCCCTCGCCGGCGCTGACACCCCCTCCTCCGATTGCACTCCGGCCACCCGGCATTCGCTATCCGGTCACGGCTACCTCCACGGCTACTACCCACCTCCTCATCTTCCGCGGCGCCTGTCTTCTTCTTCATCATCCACCTCTTCCTCTCAACAGCGCCTTCGCCCCCCGCACCGCCACCCGCGCCACTCGCATCCCCCAGTTCAGTGAGTCCTCTTCAACTCCATCTCCCCTTCTCCACCTTTGCGAGAGTCGGGAAGCTGGGATTGTAGCTGCCATGTCTGTCTTGACAAGCTAACCCCAGCCATGGCCGCTCGCTCGCTCCAGACTGCCGCCCAGGCCAAGCCCGGGGACAAGGTCCCCTCCGTCCAGATCAAGGTCGACTCCATGGACAAGCGCGTGGACTTCTCGTCCCTCCCCGGCAAGAATATCATTGTGACTGTCCCCGGCGCGTGAGTTTGGCATTCTCACTTCCCATACTCCCACCTCACCTTCCCCTCTACCGCCAATAGCGTCTGTTCAGGCGGATGGGCAAGGCATTGAGCTCTCGAGCCAGTTGGCAAGTTCTATAACTTCCCCCCTGCCTTTCTGCAGCTCGCAGCTGCTCTAAGGCTACTTGTCCAACTCGCCCACCCATCTCACATGTTGCTGACCCCAGCTTCACGCCCACCTGCAGCTCGCAGGTCCCTGGCTTCATCGCCGACGTGGAGAAGTTCGCTGCCAAGGGCGTTGACGGCATCTACGTTGTCTCGGTCAACGACCTCTGGGTCGTTAACGCCTGGAAGAAGAGCCTGAACGCCGGCGACAAGATCAAGTTCGGTAAGTAATTGGGGTCGGCATCAACAACTGTCGGGCGGCGCCCTTTCCTGTCCCAGACTCCTGCTGACGCCCAGCCGCCGACGACAAGTCGGAGCTCGCCCACGCTCTCGGCACCGTTCTTGACGCCACTGCCGGCCTCGGCGGCCTCCGCTTCAAGCGTACTGTCTTTGTCATCCAGGACGGCAAGATCCTTGACGTTATCGTCGAGGGTGACTCGGGCAAGTGTAAGTTCTCCCCCATGTTGGCAAGCTGACACCAGCGACCGACACTGCCGCGGACAAGGTCCTCGCCAAGCTCTAAAAGTACAACGGTACACAGTCGAAGTACATCGAGAGAGAAGTAGCCCAAGTATGAAACACAACAAGGAAGTATGATGCAGGTGGAGAGGCCGTGATGCGTGAGTCGAGCTGTGATGTCGGGTACGGTCGTCGAGGGTCGTGGTGGCGTATGCGTATGGTCATGCCGTGGAGCGGGGTGGCGGGGCCGAGCCGAGTCAAGCGCTACCCGGCCATAATGACCTCGTCCGGGGCCTTTGGAAGGGGGAAAGGCTGGCTGAAGTGGAACTGGTGAGTCAGCAACGTCCACGCCCTCTCCACGCAGTACCCACCTCGGGCGTGCGGAACTGGAGGTTGGCGTTATGCGCCATGTTGCGGTCATCCGAGCTGTGGTCGCCTGGGCGGCCGGCGGCGTCACCCACGAAGAACGTCTTTCTGAGGTCTGATGTCAGTCCGAGGGCGCTATCCGAGGCTCCCACGCGCGCCACGTACCGACATCCCACCCGCGCTCGGCATACATACGGAGGACGTACTCCAGCATGCCAATGTTGGGCTTGCGGTACTTGTCTCGGTCGAGGGCGGCGAACACACGGAAGGGCACGTCGTCAATCTAGCCGTCAGCTTCTTGGCCTCTGTTCTCGACCCACCTCATGCGCGATCATGCGGATCTTCTCCTTCCAGTCTCTCAGCAGGCGGCCATGCACGTTCTGGTTGCTGAGGACGATCACATGGCGTCCAGCGGCGACGTCGGCACGCAGGCGCTTGGGCACGTCGCGGTGCCACCACATCCAGTCGTCGGCGCCGCGGGGGAACTTGTAGCCGCTCTTGGGACGGATTAAGGTGCCGTCCAGGTCGTAGAGCGAGAGGGCGACCTTGCGCCGCCCCGAGGGGCTGGGCGTGCTGGAGGGCGAGGGGGAGGGGGCGTCGTCGTCGGCGAGGACATCGCCGTTGTAGAAGTGGAGGAGGGAGGGGGGGCCGTCGCGGCAGAAGACGCCGGCGCCGGGGAGACCAGGCATGGCGAAGGGGAAGACTGGCGTAAGAAGAGCGGAGAGAGCGCCAGGAAGAGACAGAGAACACTTGCCTCGTTTGAAGACGCGGAGGTTTGGGAGCGGGGATGGGGGGCGTTTGGACATGACGAGGTGTCTTGTGGCCGCTTGAAGGTTGTTCTTGAGGCTGGAAGGAGTGCACGGACCACTGTGCCTCCGCACCTGCCGCTCGGGGTCAAGTCTAGGTCTGGTCAAAGTCGTCACAGTCACAGGAGCAAACGAGGCGCATTCTTTTGTAGCATTCCACGCTACTCTACTATTGACTTGTTCGGCCGGCGGCAACATGTCTCTCCTTGTTCCCTGCCTGGCTTTCTTGGACCGTACGACGCGTGGACATGGTCGGTGGAGGCCGTCAAGGGATCGCGTCGGACGTCGTCGGCCCATTCACTCAGAACGCAGGACGGAAGCAATGTCGCGTGGAATAAGGTAACATGGTTGATTTGTATTAAAGATTAGGCACCGCGGGGTACTGAAAAAGAGTGGAGGCTGTGGAGAGAGGGAACGATTGATGATACGCGGAATGTGATGGCATGAAGGGAGGCTACGGATGCCCATCAGCTCATCATCGCCATCGTCCTCCCAGCCCCAACCATCCTTCCTCTCGGCGCTGCACACTCTTCCTCCCCATCGCACTCCTTCCAAACACACCTACAAAGTCACCCGAGAAACCCATCACTGTCGCCCCTCGCTCGCCGCAAGCTAAAGAGGGGCGACCATCGTCCGACGCCCCGCGGCCCGAGCGCGTCGCGCGACACCTTTCCTTCCCTCCCTCCGGCGCCCCCTCCCCCACGCCCCCTTGTGGGCCGTGCTGATCGCACCAAATTACCCATCACTCGCCATCACAACCCTCCGCCATGCTGTCCGCCATGTCTGTGAGTGAATCAACAACAACCGGGGCAATGGGGCGAGAAAAGAGTGTCCATCTGACGTGCAGCTGAGTGTACCACCGGGTGTCGCGGCCCTGATTAAAGGTGGCACGCCGCGTTACACGCCGCCGCTTTCGCGCATGAGCACCTCTTCTACCACAAGCTCGGCAAGTACAGAGTGCAGCATCACACACATCCCACCAGGCGCAATGTCCACCGCGTCCACCATGACTCTGCCCACTTTCGAGGGCGTCTTTCCTTGTGAGTTTGGAGAGAGGTCGAGCTGACCACAAGCCGCTGGGAGAGCCGTCTCGCGCTTCTCTTTTCCCCGCCTCCGCATCGGCCCGCCGCCCGTCCCGGACGCGCAACTTTTATCGCGAGTTGCCACCCTCGCCACCGCCGCCGAGGAGTCAAACACCTCCGCCTACGCCGCCGCAATGGTCGGCGTGCGCAGATACGCGGCCGCCTACAAGACCTCTGTGCCCCAGCGCTCCGTCGACAGCGTGACGACCGATGCGAGCGTGTTCGCCGCCCAGGCGGCGTGGGCGCGCGGACTACACGACACGGCCGTCGCGTCGGCCCGCTACCTTCTCCGCTGGGTCGAGACATCAGCACCTTCCTCGGCCTCCTCCTCGCACATGCGACCCCTCGAGGTGACCGACAACGACGCCAAGATGGCGCAGAGCGCGTTCGAGGACGCACTCCTCGCCACCGTGTGCATGTACACTGGCTTCCTGGAGCACGAGACTCTCCCAGTGCCGCTGGAGGCTGCAGTCGAGGAGATGGAGGCGAACCTCTCCACCGCGGCCAGCTCGTTTGACGGCCTCGCCGTCCTCCTCCGCATCGGCCACTGCGCGGTCCAGCACGTCGAGAACCGCAGACTCGCCGCTGTCGACCAGGCGACGGTCGTTTATGGCCTCCTCCGCAAGTTTGCCCACGCCGTCGAGGCCGCGCGCAACCACCAGGAGCGCTACGGCAAGGAATGGGAGGAGGAGCGCTTCCGCCGCACGACGTGGGACACGACCATCATCCTCATCAAGACCCACCTCCTCACCTTCAAGCTCGCCGTCGCCATCTCGGGCCTGTTCGTCAACGAGATTCGGCGTTACCGTGATTTTTCGCAAGACGAGAACCCCAAGCCTTCGAACGCCGACATCCGCAGCGTCGAGTACGGCGGGTGGGGCGACAAGGCGCGCGAGGCGTTCTGGGACGCCGTCGACCTCATGCTCTCCGTCGCGCAGGAGCACGGCGTGGGCGTGTTGACGCGCGTCGAGTCGGACGCCGAGGAGACCGACGCCGAGGCGAGCGAGGCCGAGATGGACGAGGAGGAGGAGGAGAGTGACGAGGACGACGATGCCCCCGAGGATGAGACCGACATCGAGGCGAGCGACGACGAGCCCGCGGGGCTAGACCAGACGCTACTCGCCCAGCTGCTCTTAACCTTCATGCGCTTACGTGAGGTCATGGAGGGCGTGTGGGACAACCACTCGTCTGAGCAGTTCGAGGCGTCGTTCGACCGCTTCTCCCAGCCACCGGTGTACGAGGAAGTCACGGAGGGTGACGGCAGCGTGCGCATGGTGCCGACCGCCGAGCGCGACTGGGAGGGCTGGGACAAGCTCGGCGTCGAGCTGTGCCGCGGCATGAGCCGGGCCGAACTCGCCGAGTTCGAGGAGCACAACCTCGACTCGGGGATGCACAAGCGCTGGCGTGCGCGGCTGCGCGATGAGACGCGCCGCGAGCGGCCGCGCCGCTCACTATCGAGCGAGAAGCGGCGGGCCGAGGACAGCGACGACGAGGGTGGGCGCGCCAAGCGGCGCAAAAGCTACCGCTAGAGTGTATTGGCGATCTGTAGTCCTTAGGTGTGCATATAATAATGACATCGTGATGACATCTCATGACGAACTGCGCCAATGCGGTAGTTGAGTGGTCGTGTGTGAGTGGAGCAAGGCCACTCCGCATTCCGCTCTCCTTGATGTTGGGTGACGGTGGTTGACAACTCCGCGCTTGGCTGCGCCCCAGAACGCCCCCTTCCCACCCTCCTCTTTATCCCCATTCGCAACCACCAGGCCATGTCCACACCTCCCACTCCGCCATGACGACCTTAACCACCACGACTGGCATCGTCTCCTCGGCAGACGGCACCTTCATCTCGTACGAGCGCAGAGGCTCCGGCCCGCCCCTTATCCTCGTCTCCGCGGCCCTCTCGGCGCGCGACGACCTGCGCCGCCTGGCCACCCTCCTCACCTCGAACACGATCATCAACTACGACCGCCGCGGCCGCGGCGAGTCGGGCGACACGCCGCCGTACTCGAAGGAGAAGGAGGTGGAAGACATCGCGGCCCTCCTGGCGCTCTACCCCCGCGCGGCGCTGTTCGGCACGTCCTCCGGCGCGATCCTGGCCCTTGACGCGGCCTCTTCGCTCGACGTCTCGGCGGTCATCGCCTACGAGCCCCCGCTCATCACGGACGACTCGCGCCCGCCCGTACCCCGCGGTCTCGCGGCCGAGATCGAGGCCCTCGTCGACGAGGGCCACCCCGCCGCCGCCACGCGCCTCTTCATGACCGCCGCCCTTGGGGTCGGGTACCTTGTCCTCGGAATCCTGATGGCCATGTGGCCGGTCTGGCGGGGCATGGTGGGCATGGCGCGCACGGCGGCCTACGACTGCCGCCTCTGCGAGGGGCTGCAGGACGGCGCGCCGCTGCCGAGGGACCGGTGGAGCATCCGCGCGCCGGTGCTCGTCGCGGTCGGGGAGAACGCGGACGAGTTTTTCAAGCCCAGTAGCGTCGCGCTCGTCAACTTGCTCGGTGAGGGCGCGAAGCGTGTGGTGGTGGGCGGCGCCGGGCATGGGTCGCCCGTCATGAATCCCGCGGTGCTGGTGCCGCTCATCGACGAGTTCCTCAAGGAGGTCCAGGGCCAGGACAAGGACGACGGCGAGGTCACTCCGACTGGCACCGCCGTGACGAACGACATCAAAGTTGCCAGCGAGAACGAGGCCGAGACCGAGACGCCAGCCGCGGGGGCGAGCGCGCCCGAGACGGTGCCGGCTCGTGACGAGCTCAAGTAGCGCGCATGACCGGCACGTTATATCAAGGAGCTGAGTTGTAATGTGACTAGCGCCGCCTCCCACCCCAAGCAGATGACTGACGTGCTCATGCCCTCACTGCAGCCAACACCCTGGCGCGCATAACTCCGCAGCTCCAGACCTCCACAACGGCATACGCTACAAGCAGCCACGCTGCAAACTGTCGCTACAAGGGGTGCCAGGCATGGCCTGCACCCTCCACTCTGCTACAACTACACTACGTGAAGAACTTCTTCATCGGCACGACGACGTTATCCCCGCAGCTCTTGCACACCCGCTCGCGCTTGGAGGGGCAGAGGGCCAGCGCGAGCCCCAGCGCGGGGTTGGCCACACAGATCCCGATCTTGAGGGCGCGCGCGGCGGGCGCCAGGGTGTCGGGCTCGTGGTCGCACACGGCCATCTCGTAGGTCGGGGGCGCGTCGCCGGCGTCCGTGTCCATCGAGAAGGCATCCTCTGAGGTATCGGACCCCCCGTCACAGAGGGGAGGCACCATAGGGGGAGTGGGGGAGAGCGGCCGCGTCGAGGGGCTCGCGAGGAGGGGCTGGAGGGCCTCCAGGTTGTAGGCGGGTGGTGTGGACATGGATTATAAGGCCCGAGGGCTGGTGGTAGGAGGGAGGGTGCGGGTGGCAAGTGGCACTGGAGATCGCCTAGAAGTCTAGGATCGATCGCTGCGAGACATCTGCCGCGGACGTGGGGTTATATGCTACCTGCAGCGGCGATCTCCAGCCCGAACCCCGTCATGTTTGCGTGTACGCGGCCTCGAGCCCCGCTCGCTGCATCAGCTCCCTGGAGGAGAGGTCACCAAATCCAGAAACAGCGCGGCGGACACGCCGTCGCTCATGCGCGATGGGCACCGAGGTAGTCGCCACACGGACAGGCTTGCCGCCGGCACCTGGCAGGTGTCATGACGGCGCCGAGCGATATGTGGAGGTGGGCTGGGGCGCCGTCAGTTGGAAAGCTGGTGCTCCGGCCTGGTCGGAGACGGTGGAGCCCGTGGAGATCGGGAATGTGTATGCAGAGCCAGGAGGGAGGAGGGGGAGGAGGGGGAGGAGGGGAGGAGGGGGGGGGCAGCGCCGCTGAGGGAGTGCCACGGTGTCGAGGGTGCCCCACCATCTCCGCTGTGACCGGAGCTGTAGATAGCCCTGGTTTCCTGATCGTTGACGCACGCCGCACCCCTCGCGCTGCACACGCGCGCATGGATTCCGGGATTGGGTTCCGTGCAGCCTGTGTGCAGCCTGCATGCGTGGTCCGAGGATGCTCCGAGGGTGTTGGTCGGGTATCTCGCCGGTGTCGGGTATCACAACATGTACATTAGGCTACTGACAACTGGTCTCGATTTCATTGCTCGCTTATACAGGAGGGAGGGGGTGGCCGCAGCTAAGATTGGCTCAGCGGCTCATGCTCAGCAGAACGCCCGCTTCCGCGGGACGACGACGACGGCGCCGCACGTCCGGCACGTGCGCCGGCGCGAGTGGGGGCACAGGGCGATCGCGAGCCCCGCGGCGGGGTTGATGACCGTGATGCCGATGCGGATCGCGCGGCACTTGGGCGAGAGCCGCACGTCGTGCTGGCACACGACCTTCTCGTACTCGTCCGAGCTGGTGGAGGTGGGCGACGCGGGAGAGGTGAGGTGGAGCGGCGACTTTTCCTCGTGGATGAGCGCCTTCTCCTCGTCGTAGGGTGGGGGTGCGGCGACGGGCGTGGCGAGGGTAAGATCGGTCATGCTTAGAGATGTACGGGTGTGGTGGGGAGAGTGCGTTCTGGCGGTTGGTTACCTGGGTGAGGCGGTGGGCGTGGGGTTGGGGGTGGTGCGGAGGCCTGGTTAAGTATCGCGCAGATGGCAAGGCTCGCCGATCCTCCACCGAGGCCCCGCCCCCGATGGCCGACGGCGCACTGCCTCGGAGCCGCAGAAGCCAGCGAACCTGTGCATGCAGAGGGAATGCGAGGCTGACAGTGTACACCGCATGACTGCAGGAATGAACAGTACGACACTCCGCCACCGGAGCCGCCGGCTCGCCCCGCTTCCCGTCGGCTAGCTCGGCTCACCCAGGCACACCCCGATTTCGCCTCCACTCCATCCACCTCCAAAATAATGTTGCGCGGCGCGGCGAGCTCGCTCCGCCCGCGGCCTCAGTGGCTCACGCGCCCGATCCACTCGAGTGCCCGCGCGCACCGCGCGCTGCGCGTCCTCGGGCTCGAGTCGAGCGCCGACGACGCCTGCGCTGCCGTTGTCACCTCCGACCGCCAGATCCTGGCTTCTGCAGTGTGCAAGCAGCACGACATCAACCGGCAGTGGGGCGGGATCCACCCCATCGCGGCGCACGAGGCACACCTGCGCGACATGGTGAGTCGCAGCCTGAGCTAGGTTGGGCTCGTGCAACCGCTAGCAGGACCCCATAAAGCTGACACCAGCCCAGGGCCATCGCGCAGGCGCTCGCGGACGCCAAGCTCCGCCTCGACGACGTCGACGCCATAGCCTACACCCGCGGACCGGGGATGTTCGGCTGCCTCAGCGTCTGCACGACCGCCGCGCGCGCGATGGCCGCCGCGAGCGGCAAGCCCCTCGTCGGCGTGCACCACATGCAGGCGCACGCGCTCACCGCCCTCCTGACGGAAACCGAGCCGCCAGAGTTCCCGTTCCTCACGCTCCTCGTGAGCGGGGGGCACACGCAGCTCGTCCTCGCCGAGAGCCTGAGCAAGTACCGCATCGTCATGACCACGACGGACAATGCTGTGGGGTGAGCTGGGTCGCGTGTGACAGCTGACAGCAGCGACGTCTTTGACAAGGTCGCGCGCCTGCTTCGCCTCCCACCGTCCACGACGGGCGGGCTGGGGCCCGTGCTGGAGGAATACGCCGCCCGGCCGCCGCTCCCGCCATACGACGAGGCGCCGCTCCACCTCCCCGCCCCGCTGGCGGGGCGGAACAAGGAGCTGCTCTCATTCTCCTTCTCCGGCCTACTCAGCGCCACGGAGCGGCTGGCGAAAAGGGAGGCTGAGGGAGAGGAGGTGCCCGAGGCGGTGCAGCGCGCCGTGTCGCGCGCGTTCCAGGCCGCCGCGGTCAAGCATCTCGCAGACAAGGTGCGGCTCGCGGTCGACACGCTCGGGTTCCCCGTCAAGGGGCTCGTCGTGAGCGGCGGCGTCGGCAGCAACAAGTATCTCCGGGAACAGTCAGTTCAGGTTCCTTCAGGAGCTGACAGCAGGCTCAAGACCATGTGCGATGGGATCACGGGGGGCGCGGTGCCCACGTTTTACCCCCCAATATCGCTCTGCACAGGTGAGCTGGTACGCTTTGACGCTAGCTGACGGCAGACAACGCCGCGATGATCGCGTGGACGGCCATCCTCCGCCTGCAGGGCGGGCTCGTGGGCGAGCCGTTCGACCTGCCCATCCGGAAGAAGTGGTCGCTCGAGGATCTGTACGACGACGTCCCTGCGTCTTGTTATCGCTCGTAGCCCAGGCATTCCGCACCACTCCACACTCGACACACAAACTTTCCCTGGCATCACCACTCCACAAGATTGACAGACCCTGATCATCACTTGCCACCCGTCACATCGCACATATGCACAATTTAATTGATCCCCTGGTTTGAAGTGGCAATTTTGTGACGTCTTGGAGTTGGATTGGGTCCGATTTGTCTGGGTGGCCATGGGAGGAGTTCCAGACGTACGTCGGCGGTACTTGCAATGCGGCAGCAAGCAGAGGGGACGCGGCGCGCGCCGAGGGCGGCAAGCTTATGATGACTGGCCCCCGCCCGGTGGGCCTCGGGCCTCGAGCAAAAGAGAGTGAAGCAAAAGTGTAGGCCTTGTCGGCCCCGGGCCTTGGCCGCTGCTAAATCGCCGAATGACCGAACTTGGGCCAGAATTTACTCTGACCAGCTCGTGCCTTTTGACCGGAACTTCCGCCAGAATGTACTCTGACCAGCTCAGTGGCCCAGCTCAATAGTCCGTAACATCCCGCAAGGGATCGAACCTCTGACCAAACATGCTGGCTACATATCTGGGTAAGATTCGAACACTCGCAGGTTGACACACAGTTTACGTCCCAAACTGAACGCACAAACCACTATGCCAAACACCACGCCACGATTCGAGGGGTCTTGGCCGGGTCGGTGTATAAGCAGTGTTACCATTTGCCACGTGTACCTGGGGCGGGGCCAAGTTCCCATCAGTAGAGCTGTGGCCAGGGAATGGTAATGCAATACAATTTGTTATTTGTTCCCGCTCCCTCACTTGTAGCATGATGGCATTCCCTTTGCACCCATACACACCAACAGCCACCCCCAGGTACACAGGTACGCTCAACGACCGAGCCACCACGCAAGACCTTCCCTCACCTTCCCTCCCTCGCTCTCGCTCTCTCTCTCTCTCTCTCTCTCTCTTCCTCTCTTATTCTTTCTTCAATCAACACTACTCTTCTTCCACCCCTCTCCTCCCCTCTTCCCACCTAAAAGCCACACCAAACGGCATCATGGAGACCCGCAACCTCGACCACCGCCGCCAGAACTTCAAGGGCCGTACCCAGTTCTCTGCCGCAGAGGTGAGCATCATCATCCCCCCTTCCCTTGCCCCGTCCCATTCATCCATCTCGTTGGTCGTCTGAGTGGTCAAACCACGCCCAGACCCTCCACCCACCAAAACACTCCCGCCCCATCCACATCGTCACCTCGCCACCCGCCTTGCCCCCTCTTCCACCTTTGCCTGCGCCATCACTGACATTTCCAGCTTCGCCGCCGCCGTGAGGAGCAGCAGGTCGAGATCCGCAGGCAAAAGGTATGTTGATGCAGGCCGGCCTGTGCAATGTGAGGCTCGCGCCCCCCTCCCAGTGCTTCCGCGCGCCGACCGCCATGTTTTTGCGTGCGCGAGGAGTGGGGGAGTTGCGCGGGCCCCATGGGAGCACGGCCGGCCCAGGCCCAGCCAGATCCGTGCAGAACTGACCATCACAGCGCGAGGAGTCCATTGCCAAGCGCCGCAACTTCCAGCCTGCGGCCGACGATGTCGACTCAGACGACGAGACCGAGGAGTTTGGCGAGTCGCTGCCGCAGATGTTCCAGGAGATCTACTCGAACGACCAGGAGACCCAGCTCGAGGCGACCACCAAGTTCCGCAAGCTGCTCTCCAAGGAGAAGAACCCCCCGATCGACCGTGTGATCGAGTGCGGCGTCGTCCCCCGATTTGTCGAGTTCCTCAGCTCGAACAACGCCATGCTCCAGTTCGAGGCCGCCTGGGCCCTCACCAACATTGCCTCGGGCACCTCGGACCACACCCAGGTCGTTATCGCCAACGGCGCCGTTCCCCTCTTCATCCGCCTCCTCGAGTCTCCTGTCCCCGACGTCCGCGAGCAGGCCGTGTGGGCGCTCGGCAACATTGCCGGTGACTCTCCCAAGTGCCGTGACCACGTTCTCAGCCAGGGCGCTCTCCAGCCTCTGCTCCAGCTCCTCAACGAGAACCACAAGCTCTCGATGCTCCGCAACGCCACCTGGACGCTCTCCAACTTCTGCCGTGGCAAGTCGCCCCAGCCCAACTGGGAGCTTATCGCGCCCGCACTTCCCGTCCTCTCCAAGCTTATCTACTCGCTTGACGACGAGGTTCTTATCGACGCGTGCTGGGCCATCTCGTACCTCTCGGACGGCACCAACGACAAGATTCAGGCTGTCATCGACTCGGGTGTCTGCCGCCGCCTTGTTGACCTTCTCATGCACCCCTCGACTGCTGTGCAGACCCCAGCGCTCCGCTCGGTCGGCAACATTGTCACTGGCGACGACTTCCAGACCCAGGTCGTGATCATGTCCGGAGCCCTCCCAGCGCTTCTCTCCCTCCTCTCGTCGCCCAAGGACGGCATCCGCAAGGAGGCGTGCTGGACCATCTCGAACATCACCGCTGGCTCGCCCAACCAGATCCAGGCCATCATTGACGCCAACATCATTCCTCCCCTCATCAACATTCTCCAGAACGCCGACTTCAAGACCAGGAAGGAGGCCTGCTGGGCCATCTCGAATGCCACCTCGGGTGGTCTCTCGGAGCCCCAGCAGATCCGCTACCTCGTCAGCCAGGGCTGCATCAAGCCCATGTGCGACCTTCTCCAGTCGATGGACAACAAGATCATCCAGGTCGCCCTCGACGGTCTTGAGAACATTCTCAAGGTCGGCGAGATGGACAAGGAGGCTGCTGGCCCCGGCTCGGTCAACCAGTACGCCCAGTTCATCGAGGAGGCCGGTGGCATGTACTCGATCCACAACCTCCAGCACCATGAGAACCTCGAGATCTACAAGAAGTGCTTCTACATCATGGACAGTGAGTTAACTGGGCACGACTGTGCTAACTCGTACAGAGTTCTTCCCCGACGACGAGGAGGAGGAGGCCGACGGTGCCGCCCCCGCTGTTGACGCGTCCGGCCAGTACGCCTTCCAGTCCAACATCGCTGCTCCCCAGGGCGGCTTCAACTTCGGCGCCTAAGCCACGATACCCTGTTCTTCTGCTCCCCTTGTTTGTTTTGGCCCCCACCGCATGTCGGCACGCGCCAGTGTGCCGGCCTAGAATCGAATGGTCTCGCCGCATCGTCTCCGACAACTTACACGTACACTGCCCGACTCCGACACTATAACGATCCGGCATAGCATGAGGGCAACTGATACGCAGCCCCTCACCAGCAAACAAACCTATCTCATCAATATTACCACTTCCGCGTCATTCCCCCACCTCTTCATCCCCCACCACACGTTGGTTGCCTAGCATCGCACGCAGCACCGCCTGCCCCGTTGGCGGGGCGGGGTATTATCTGTAGTGCAACCCCGGTCCGAGGACTGGGCATGCATCGAGTCATGTTGCGTGTAGATGTGGTCTGTGTGCGGGTGTGAGATGCGGCACGCAGTCGTGTCCTCACACAACCAGAACGCGCGGACCGTGTGAGTTGCTTATCTTGCCATTCCCAGGTGTTCATCCACAGCCCTTCAACTGGGCCACGTCCTGTCCTCGTCTCCCGTGACACCCATGTGAGGGCTGCCTTTCACAAGATGCAACAGTACATCACACACTCCTACTGAGACTTCTTCTCCTCCGACACTGTGTCCTTGACGTAAGGCCCAATGTCACCCACGTCCGTCTGCAGATACACATGCCGCACCTTCTCGTACAGCGCTGTTGTCAGCTGCAGTGCGCTGTACAGCTGTGACTCACTGCACTCGTAGAACTCGTCGATTGCACCCCATCCCACCGCGACGTTCCACGCGAGCCACTTGAGCCGCGGGATAAGCGGCACCTTGTGCCGGCCCGTCATCCAGATCATGAGCGCCGGCTCGGCCAGGAGGTGCTGGTGTCAGCTCGCATCCCCCTCCTCCAGCCGACGGCCGCCAGCTCAGTCTCCCCTCGACTCACCATGAACGCCGCAAACCACGTGCAGATGGTAATAGTGTTGAACCCCGCCCGCTCCCCGATCCACTGCCGCGCGTCGTCAATCAGCTGGCTCTTCCCCTCTCCAAAGAACAGGATGAGGAGGATCACCAGGCTCCCTCCCAGCGGCAGGGTGAACGGGAACATGGGCGGCACCTTGAAGTAGTCGACCTTGGGGTGCTTGGGCTAGCGTCAGCGGGCTCGGGCAGCACTCACAATGTTGTACTTGCGCTGCACCTCTGCGCGCCACGCAAACAGCCGCGGCCGCACATCCCACCCGCTCTTGACGGGCGGGTCGAACGGGATCTTGACCTCGACCTCCTCGCCCGACGGAGGGGGCCGCAGCGCGATGCGCAGGTACGCGCCCTCCTTGTCGACGTCCATGATGTAGAGGTCGCCGAGGTGGCCCTTGGTCTTGGGGTCGTTGGGGAGGCGGCTCTTGACGATGGCCGTGAGCACGTCGGGCTGGTTGTTGAGGATGCCCGTGACCTTGAAGCTGGGGTCAGCGGGGACGTGGGAGAGCGTACACCTCGGTCTCTGCGGCTGCCATGCGTCCCGCCATGATGGTGTGTTGATGGGAAAGAGGGCTGACGAGGCTATACTTGGCCTGGCCATGGTCCGGTCCAGCATCAGTCGCCGGCGGGTAGGGCGGACATGGCCGCCAGTCCGCACTTCCCTCTCCACATTAGGAAGGCAATTAGGATACGGGATTAGCAACCAGCCCACAGCAGAGGGGAGGACTGAATAAGCTCCGCCTGGAAGGCTCGAGTGGAGGTTGTGCTCAAATGTTCGGTGGACGATGACGCTCAGTCAACAACACGCCACCCACCACTTGCTACCATGGCCGACGCAGCGCAGCCACCAGCATCGACCTCGGCCCCCGTGGAGGGGAGCGGCGAGAAGGAGCCCGTCGTGATCATCGTCATCGGCATGGCGGGATCGGTGAGTGCGCATGAGTAGCTGGACGCGACCGCTCCGGCTGCCTCACACTACGTCCTCGCAAGGCTCCCTTCCTCCGGTGCACCCACGTCCCGTGGCTCCCCCTTCCTCATGCTCATGCACCATCTCCACCCCCTCGCCCCCCCTCCCCCTTGCCCACACCCCCCTCTAACCCCAGGGCAAGACCACCTTGATGCAGCGCCTCAACTCGTACCTCCACGCCAAGGAGCAGCCGCCGTACATCCTCAACCTCGACCCGGCCGTCAGCCACATGCCCTACGCGGCCAACATTGACATCCGCGACACGGTCGACTACAAGGAGGTCATGAAGCAGTACAACCTCGGCCCGAACGGCGGCATCATGACCGCCCTCAACCTCTTCACCACCAAGTTTGACCAGGTGCTCGGCTTTGTCGAGAAGCGCGCGCAGACCGTCAAGTGCGTCTGGCGCTGGGGTTATCTGACGCCAGCTACGTCCTCGTTGACACCCCGGGCCAGATCGAGATCTTTACGTGGTCCGCCTCCGGCGCGATCATCACGGACGCGATTGCATCGAGCTTGCCGACCTGCGTCGCGTATGTTATTGACACGCCGCGCACGACGTCGCCCGCGACGTTTATGAGCAACATGTTGTATGCGTGCTCGTGAGTGTCTGCTCTGCAACCGCCAGATCTCCGCTCACACCAGGATTCTGTACAAGACCCGCCTGCCGTTCATCCTCGTGTTCAACAAGATTGACGTCGAGCCGCACGACTTTGCGATCGACTGGATGAAGGACTTTGAGGCGTTCCAGGCCGCCCTTGAGGAGCGGGGGCGCGACGAGAACGGCGAGAGCTACATGAACTCGCTCATGGGGAGCATGTGTCTCGTCCTCGAAGAGTTCTACAACAACCTCCGTGCGGTGGGCGTGAGCGCCATGACCGGCGCGGGTATGAAGGACTTCTTCAACGCTGTCGAGGAGTGCCGCCAGGAGTATCTCAAGTGAGTCGTGGCGCTCGCCGTCAGCTCCATTATTGTCTCGTTGCTGACCCCAGGGACTACCGCCCCGAGCTGGAGCGCCTCAAGGCGGACAAGGAGGAGAAGGCCGAGGCGGCCAAGGCGGCGCACCTCGAGCGCATGATGCGCGACATGGGGATGGACCAGGCGGCCCCGCGCAAGGCCAACCCCTTCGGCCCGCACCCCAGGAACGATCGCGAGGACGCCTACCTCGACCACTACGGGGACTCGGAGGACGAGGCGATCGAGGCGCAGCGCGAGATGGAGGAGGAGGCGGACGATGCGCCCGAGCTGGGCAAGGCCGACGTCCCCCCACTGGAGTTTGGGGGGCGGGACACGGACGTCCCCTTCCCCGCGCCGCGCTAGTGTACTATCCTGCAAAATGTATCATTATCTGCACGCCGAGTGAAAGCGTCCATGTGTCTATGTAGTTTAGTCGCGCAGAAGGCTCACGTCCAGGTGGGGAAGCGTGTCCCCGACCTGCTCCCACCCGTCCTTGCCGAGCGCGATGGCCTCGAGCGCCTGCCCGGCCCGCTCAACGTCGTCGTTGACAATCACAAGGTCGTGTGCGCCCTTGAGGGCGTGCTCAATCTCGGCGACGGCCGCGTCGAGGCGCTTGCGCATGCTGTCGTCCGTCTCGGTGCCGCGGCCGACGAGGCGCTCGCGCAGCGCAGGGACCGAGGGAGGGGACAGGAAGAGGAAGACGGGCTCGAGGTTGTGATCCGGCGCCTTGGTGTGCAGCTGCTTGACGCCCTGGAGGTCGATGTCAAGGACGCAGCGGCGGGGCGAGAGCTCGCGGAGGGCGGCAAAGGTCGTGCCGTAGCTGGAGTCAGCGGGTGCACGAGGAGCATGCCGGGGAGGCAGGCGCGAGGGTGGCGCGGCCAGCGGCACGAGAGAACGTGGATGGACGGGCGCTGGCTCGAGCTGGCGCCGCGCGATCCCAGCACCAGCCGCACCCTGCTCGCTTCCAACCCTCCCCCTCCATTGGACTGGACTCACCAGTTGCCCCCGAACTGGGCCCACTCGAGGAACTCGTCCTTCTCGACGCGGCTCATAAACTCGTCCTTGCTGACATAGTGGTAGTCCTTGCCCGGGACCTCGCCGGCGCGGGGCTGGCGCGTCGTGTGCGACACGGAGAACCCAAACTCGCCGGGGTACTTGGCAAACAGCGCCTTGAGGAGGGTCGACTTGCCGGTGCCGCTGGGGCCGCAGACGACGAGGGGCTGGGGTTAGCTAGAAGAGCAAGCGGAAGTCAGGCGCCGGGGCCTTGCGGCCACGGCGAACGCACCCGGTTGACGACGGACGCGGCGATGTGGCCGGTGCTGCTCATGGTTGCAAGGGTGCGGGGGAGGGGGGTGAGGCGCGACAGGATGAGAGGGAGGAGGATGACACGTCGAGGATGGAGCGCGGAAAATTATGGTTTACACGATCCCGCTGAAACCATCAATTGAGGGTGGAGGTCGGAAACGGCAGCCGCCGGCAACTGCAGGCGGCGTGTTTGTGTGCTGCTCTCGGATCAGGCCTCGGACTGGTGCATGGCGGTGTAGAACAGCTGAACAATGACTCGATGCTCATGCGCGGTCTTGATTACTGTATCGTGTCGCCTGCAGCTCACACAAAAGTTGCGATGCAAACATGGCATGTCTCCAAGCTGATCATCCAGGCACCACGACCTCTGATCGCCACCCACCACCCACCAGTCTGGGTGAGGCGGTGGGTGAGGCGGGATCAAATGCACCACGTGACCTAGACTGGCTTGATGCACAAACAAGGCTCCCCCTCGGCACCCACGCACAAACTCACTCGTACTCGCATCATCATCCTCCACCCATTCCCTCCGTTCCTCCACTCTTGCACAACTGTCCTCATCATCGCTTGCGCAGCATCCCTCCTCTCTCCGTCCATCCATTTGTCAACATCAGCCGCTGCACTGCCCCGACCCACCTTGCTTGCCCCGGAGTCGGCCCGATCGAGTTACCCACCCCCCTCCACCCGTTCCTTCTCTCGGCCTCGCCCACAAAGCCCACCACATCCATCACGGACCGACCTTGCCGCCCACCCACCATGCCGCCGAGAGTAACAGGTCGCAAGAGCGCCCGCGGCCGGGCGCCCACAACGCCGCGGGGGCCGTCCACGCCACGAGGACAATCGAAATACGTGCAGTACAATACGCGACCAGGCGAGGTCGGAACGTGAGTCCCTCCACCCGCGCCGCGATCACCCCCCGACTCTCCCTCCACTCGCTCTACCCTTCCTCCCATCGCCGTGGCTTACACAACAGCCGCACCGGCATCGCCATGCCCTCCAACGTACCCCGCAACGACCAGGGCCTCGAGGACCCTGATGCGTTCTTCCACTCATCCCCGGTCGCGCGGTCACACGCCACGACGAACGGCGGCGGCGTCCCGTCCTCGAGCCCGCCCATGCCCCCGCCCCCATCTACCGGGAGGCCGCGGAGGGCGCGCATGAGCGACATGGTCGACGACTCGGACGAGGACGCCGACGACCTTGCTGGCGGGCTACTGGCGGACGACTTTGAGCAGGAGAACATTACACCGCCCCCCATCATGAACCCCAGCTCTCCAAGTGCGTGCTGCTAGAACGCCGCTGACACTAGATCCGCCCGCGTCCGTACCCCAGCGGCGGCGCCTGGACGACGATGAGAATCCCTTCCGGCCCGTCGCTGCCGAGTCGTCGCGGAGAGCCAACGGGCTAAACTCGCCTTTTCGCGATGACGAGGATGGCACGGACGGCATGGACGACGTGAACACCGCGGACGACTTCGCAGTGGACATCGAGGTTGCGGAGCACCTGGAGGTGGAGGTCACCGAGCGTCTGGAGGAGACCAGACTCGACGAGGACGACGAGGACTCGCAGCCTCTGCGCTCTCGCCGCAAGTCAGACAGGCTCAAGGGTCCACATCCGGCGGCATCGTCTGGCGTGCCCGACAGTGTGGACCCCACAGGAAACAGCGACCCCGTGGACGACGGCGACCACAGCGACGTCGGGGAGCCGTTAGACGACAACGAGCCTGAACCCATGGACTACGGCGACGCAGAGCCAGAACCCAACGTCGAAGACGACGACGACGACGCGGACCTCGAACGGCAAGCCATGGCGGATGAAAACGCAGAAGGAGACGACTCCGAGGAGGGCACCAGCATGGAGACATCCTCGGCGAAGACGAAGCGCGGCACGAAGCGCCCAGCCACAGCCACCCCGATCAAAAAGGTCAAGCGCAAGTCCCAGCTCGCTGTCGAAGGAGACAATCAGTACCGGGGCGATTTTGTTACTCGTCGATCCGGACGAGTGCATCTCAAGCCTCTCGATTGGTGGCGTGGCGAGCGCAAAGAGTGGCAGAAGGGTGCGAACGGCCCAGAGGTTAAGTCTGTGGTTCGCGTGCCCCGAGAGGAGGTCAAGCCACGGCCCGCCCCGAGGAAGAAGCATGGCGCCAAACGCGGTCGTTCGCAGAGTGCTGCTGCACCGCCAGAGTCCTCCGCGGTTGCCCCTGGCATGGTGCACCTGGACTTCGACTACGACGTCGACACCATGGCGAATGTGAGGGACTATGTCACGGGCGAGACCATAACAAGGAGTAGGTGTAAAGTTCGATACCCAGCTGACGCACAGAAACGTTCCTGCCACATTCTTTAATCCAGCCGAAACAGGTCCAGGGCGCCACATTCTTCTACCAGAAGGCGTTCTCGGAAGGGGGCTTCGTCGCTGGCGGTTTCGTCGTCATTCCCCCAGGCGGGAAGAAGCCAGCGAAGCCATCAGGGGACAACTGCTACGTGAGATGGTCGAGCGAGGCCGAACGGGCTGACGTCCAGTTATTCGTTGTTGTCGAGGGGGCGGTGGAGGTAACCATTGAGGGCAACGTTACACCAGTGGGACCAATGTCTACGTTCATGGTGCCCCGCGGTGAGTGGGGGCTGATTGCAGTGCTGACTTCAGGCAACAACTACAGCATCGCCAATATGTTCACGCACCCCGCCACATTGCACTTTGCACAGGCCCGCAAGGTCACGCAGAACGAGGAGGAAAGGGCACTGGCGCGGAAGAAGAAGGCCGAGGACAGGCGAGCAGAGCGCGAACGCGATCGCGCCGAGATGGACCCGGAGGACTTTGACGCCAAGTGGTCCAACGGGGATGAGCCCATCGTTGTCGACGACTTGAGCGAGGAAGATGGGACGGGGCTAAGCGATGCAGGGGCCGGGCCCTCGTTCCGACAAGACGTGTCTGCCTCTGATCGCTCCGCCTCTGCTACGCCAGAACCAGAGCCAGAACCAGAGCCGCAGGTACCAATCAAACGAGGTCGGGGACGCCCTCGCAAGAACCCCGAGATACCAAAGGGCGAGACGGCTTCGCGGGGGCGTAGGCGTGGACGGGGACGTGGTAGAGCATAGATTGGAGGGGATGTATTGTAGGCCAGCATACGGACAACTACTAGTAGGATGCATGACGACGTGGGCGAGTGGGGCATCTAAGACACCACCTGGCGCCATTCCAAGATCCAAGATGTGCACGGTCGATGTGTGCGGAGGAGGCGACGAGCTACGAGCTACAAGGATTGGCATCGTGACGCAAGTCAGGGTTCAAATGTCTCTGACCGCAACCACACGGGTGTACGGGCGGGGTGGCCTCGACCATACGACGGGCGGGGGGGGGGGGGGGGGGCGCCGGCCGGAGGAAAGGGAAGGGGGTATCGCGCGGGGGCAGGGGATCAGAGGGTCAGAAGGGTGGGGATGTGACGGGGGCCCAAATAAGACCAGGTCGCAAACCACTGCGTTGAGCTGCTTGAATTGTTCTAATTGTCGCATCACTAAGGGCAGCAAGGATATTAGGCCGTGGATTTAACCGGAGGATGTTGAATTGTAATGGAATGTAGAGATGTTTGTAATGGGGATTGATTGCCGGAAATACTACTGTATACACCTGAGTCAGCAAAGCTGGGAAAGGAGAGTGAGCGGTCGACGACGCCCTCCCCCTGTAGCCCCTGGAGTGTCCACCCACCCGGCTGACTGTGGGTGTGGTCTGGCCGGTATAGAGGTGAATTCTGATCCCGACACTCTCGGAGAGGGCTCCCTCGTCCCTCTCCCTGCCTGCCTTGCTGCACCTACACCTGGCACCTGGCACCTGGCACCTGGCACCCACCACATCCATCATCAATCCACTCCACCTACTACTCTAGACAACTCCACTCTCCCGACACTTGTCTTCAATCTACAACTCACATCCCACATCAATCTCCCCTTTTCGACACATCTAGTAGACGCCACACACCAATAGCGCACCATGAGCGCACTCCAAAATCGAGGCGCCAACATGTACGTCGCCCCTCCCCTCCCTCTCCACTCGTCGCACAGCCGCTGACGCCGTTCTCCCACGCCCAACGTCACCCCACCACCACCACCACCACCACCACACCTACCACCATCACGTCTCACTTAACCCCCCTTCCTTCTCAATCACACCCCCCCTCACCTTCCCCCAACCTCGGCTTACCCCCCGCCCACACCCACCGCGCAACGATGCCTGCAATATCCACCAACAGGTCGCGCAAGATTCGCATCACTAGTGCGTAAAGCTCGGCTCCTTTGCGATGGATGCTGACCGTGTTCCGTCTTCTCGACTCCACCCCCTCGCAATCTTCCCCTTGCCTCATCTTCCCCGCCTCTCCTCCCAACTCCCGCCGGCGTTCCCACTCGCCTCCCCCCGCCCACCCCCGCGCTGGCACCTCGACGCAACCCCGCTCGCGTCCGCTCGGCTCGACGCCACGTGCACCGCCCCTCATTCCGCGAATTCGATGACCAACCACCA
>JAMALN010000091.1:0-64766 GCA_023630115.1 Cutaneotrichosporon sp. PK4640 | reverse complement strand
CATCAAGCTCCTCGGCGTCAAGGTCCAGCTTCCCTGAGCGATAGAGCGATGAAGAGTGTTTTGAAGTATGAAGAGAGTTGCTGACAAGGAGGTGTAGGCAGAGCACGAGCCCGGCGCGGGGTGCCTGGCCATCTCCGACAGCTCTAAGCCCCTCTGCTAAACATCGTTCTTCGCCGAGCGTTACGCACAGAAATGATGGCGCCACCTCCGACGCCGCCGGCCCACGAGGCTCGTTAAGGGGCGATACCCGTCCGACCGCCAGCACCGCTCCAGCAGTGGGCCATTGTTCACCGCATTGCAGTTGCATCACACTCACATCACACTCGGTCCAGCTCGCCGCCGCCCCACGTTGACTTGTGATCGCACGGTGTCCCGCCCACGCACCCGAGTGATCGCACGGTGTCCCCCACGCCGCGGAGCGATCGCTCGGTGTCACACCCCATGCCGCTGATGGCCTTATAACACCGCCGCCATCAACCTGACAGCACCCACTGCCGCTTTCCGATGGACCTCCTCCACGCCGCGCTCCTCAAGCAGCCCAAGCCGGGGGGCACGCCCTACCTGGAGCTGACACTCGAGTGAGTCACCCCTCCACCAGCTGATCGCAGGCGCGTCCTCCCCGAGCTCCGCGAGACGACGCTACCGCTCACAGCGGCCAACCTGGCGTGAGGCGCACACCCGCTCGGCTGACGGCAGCGCACAGACCGGCGCGCCGCTCCCGCCCCCGCCGTGGGGCCCAGACGAGGCGACGTATGCGCGCGCGCAGCGCGACCTCGACACCTACCCCGTGGAGGTGTGGCGCAAGCGCGTGGCCCACCGCCGCACGCCGAGCGAGGTGTCGCTCCTCTCCGCCGAGGACCTCTACACCCTGGAGGGCGTCGACGCCCGCCGGCCACCGCTCACCCCGCCCCAGGCTGCGGAGGACAGCGACCCTCGGTCCCCGGTGGTGTCGTCCGACCCATCGATGTCTTCCGAGGCAAGCCCCCGATCGCGCCACCCCAGCGCGGACCGCACTCCGCCTCCCCCAAAGCCGCTCTCGCCTCTCCACCCGCCCGACCCCGACGTGCTCGAGCAGCTGGCCGACCTCCGCGCACGCGCCGAGATCGCCGAGACCCGCGCGCGCTACCTCGAGGTAACGCTCGCCCGCGCCGCCGTCGCGCTCGAGACGGAGCGCGCGCGCAGTCTGCAGCACTGGCGCACCGTCGTTGGCATCGGGCAGGGCGAGCGGAAGCGCGCCCGCCCGCCGTCCGGGACGTACGTCACGTGCGCGTCCGGCGACGAGGCTGAGGCCGCGTCCGCCGACGGCGCCGATGCGCCCGAAGCAGCGCGGCCAGAGGTCGTGGCGCGCGCGTGGAACTTTCTCGTCACGCACGCCGACGCGCCACGCCCCGGGGCCGAGGAGACGCGCGCGGCCATGGCCCGCATCAGACGGCAGTACGACGCCCGGCCCAAGCGCCCGCGTCCCGGCTGATCGCCGGGCGATCCATCACCGCCCGAGATCCCATGCATCCCGAGTCCGTACTCTGGCTGGGACCCCCCGAACCCCACTCACTCTCCGTCCAGGTCCGCCATGAAGCATGAGACAATGGGCTCACTGAAACAGGCCGTGATGGTGCACAGCCAGTGATCGACAGAGATGGCTGACTGCGAAAAGGGCGGTTTACGGACAATGGACCGCCGTGGTGATGCCATGCTGATGCCATCACTCCCGCGACGGGCCTTTGCCGGCTCCCGAGGTGCACGTACAATGCACGTCGGTGCTGGACATCAGCCAGCGGCGGCGATGCTCGGTGCCCAAGCACAGCGAGATGGAGTGGTAGCCATCACGAGCCTCGTCGAGTGGCATAAATGACCCACCTTGCCGTGTCCTCCGCCACACAAACACCACTCCTACACAACAACTCTCCAAACAACCTACAGCACCATGGACCCAGATGCGCCGGCTGTCCGGCGCAGCGAGTCGCCTGCCAACCACGGTCCGCCTCCCACCAGCGAGCCGACTCGCACTAACGACCTCGCCTCCAACGACCTCACGCCCGACCAGGCAGACCTCGCCGCCCGCGACCTCACGGCTCATGCCCTCGCCACCCACAGCGCCCATGGCGCCGACTCTGACAGCGAGGCCTCCATCGCGCCCTCCCTCCTCAGCGAGGAGCCCGCAACGCCCGCCTCCGACCGCGCCCAGGACCTGCGCCTCTACACCCCGACCCCCCTGCTCGTGCGCTTCCACCTGGCGGACTACGAGCGCGAGAACCGCGACTACAAGCGCCTCTACGACCTCGTCCTGGCCTTCGACCGCCTGCGCCCCGTCTGGCCGTCCGCCTTCCCTCCCCTTACCCCCCTCCCCCTAACCCTCCCCCTCGCGCCGCCAGGCGAGTTCGCGCACCACGCGCCAACGCAGCGCGACCTCCGCGGCCCTGACCCGGGCATGCTCGGCAGCACGCTCGGCGCGCGCGGCAACATGCTCGCGGACGTCGTGGACCAGCTCGCCGCCGACCACGCCGCGCTGCTCTGCTTCGCCACGGCCGTCCTGGAGGGCGAGCTCCACCCCACCGACATCTACGAGTACGTGAACGGCCTCTTCCGCGCCGGCCGGCTCCCGCTCGCGGAGGCACCACGCCGCAACGACGTCCCGTACACCCTGCCCGCGCTCGACACGCCGAGGGTGTGGGCGTACCGCGGCGCCGCCGAGGCCGCGGAGGGCGCCAGGATCAAGAACTACGCCGCGTGCGTGTTACACGGCGTCAACCCCATGTGGGATGTCACGGTCGAGCAGCACCACCCGGGGGGGCGGCGCACCATCAACTCGTGGATGCGGCCGCTGGCGCCGTTCGAGCTCGGGCCTGTTCCGCCCGAGCGGCGCCGCGAAGCGGAGAGCGAGCTCCCCGACGAGCTCCCCGACGAGCTCCCCGACTACGAATCGACCCCCGACCCCGAATCGAGCCCGGCCCGCCCCAGTGGCGACGCTCCCCCCAACCCCTTTGCTGGCGCGGCGAGCTGGGACGAGGCCGCGGATATCGCCGCCGACGAGCTCGTCGCATGGATCGCGGACGTGCCCCGCCCCCACTCGACGGCGTTCAAGGACTGGGTGCTGAGCATCAAGGCTGCGCTCCACCGCCTCGACTTTGAGCGCTTCAGAGCCCTGGTGGAGGATCTCGAGTGGGGCCGCCTCGGCATGGTCAACTTTATGCCGCGCAGCGACGCGCTCAAGAGCCTCTGGACGCAGATGATGCAGGCGCGCACCACGCTCGCTACCCGCGACACCGGGGGCAGCCAAGCTCGCCGGCACGTGCGCGACGGCTACACGTACGACAAGTGGCCGACGCCCCGCCGCTCCGGCACGCGCGAGCGCCCGTACGCGGCCGTCGCCGACCTGCGCCGCAACGCCATCCGCCGGCCCACGCCCCACCGCGACCGCCAGCCATGGCACACCCCTCTCCCCTCCGAGTCTCCCGACACCGCAGCCGCGCGGTTCGCATTCCACCCCCCGCCTCTGACGATGTCGCCGGCCGCGCTCCCGGGGCGGATCAGCCCCGCTTCCTCCCAGTACTCGGGAAGCAGCCCGACGCCCGCGTCCGGCCCCACCCGGCCCATGGTGGTCCTTGACTGTGCGAGCAGCCCAACGCCGCCCTGCAGCCCGACCTACCAGCCGAGCAGCGACGCGCCCAGCCCCAGCCCGACCTTCTCGCCCCGCAGCGACGTCTTCCCCACCCGCGAGGACCCCGTCCCGCCCCGCCCGTTCCTTGAGCGCCTCGCCGTTCAAGCTCCGGCTCGCACCGCTCGCAGCCCAGCGCGCAACATCGTCTACGGCGCCGTCGCCGGCCCGCAGGCGCCAGGGCAGTTCCCCGCCCGCGTCCACGCCGACATGGAGGCGAGCCGGGTGGCGGGCGAGTGCGTCCTCCGGCGCCAGGCAGCAGCGGCGCGCGACGCCGAGCTCCGCGTCGAGCGCCGGGCCGAGCGCGCGGCCCTGGGCATCGGCCGCCCCCCCGCCCCGCAGAGCGTGGGCGGCGACGCGTGGCTCGACGCCCAGGTCCGCGCCCGAATCCCCGGCGCTACCATCCCCGCCAAGTTCCGCTCAACGCTGGCGCAGCAGGTCACCGTCCCTGGCGGGGAGTGCGAGCGCGTCGACCCACCCCCCGGCCGCAGCGGCTGGAGCGGCGTCCGCCGCGTCCAGAGCCCGCCTGCTCCGGCTGTATGGCGCGGGGCCGGCCCGTCCGCCCCGCCCGCCCCCCTGCGCCTGCAGATGCCCCGCGTCGTCAGCCTGCACCGGCGCGCCTCGTCGTCGCCGCCCGAGCACCCGGTGCTGGACATGAGCCGCGCCTCGTCGCGCTTCTGGGACGGGCGGCACCCGAACGCCCGCTCGCCCATCAACCTCAACCGCGTGCCGCCCCCGCTCATGCGCGAGGCGATGGCAAACGACACGGTCAACCCCCCTCGGCCGGTCAAGATCGAGCCCGTCTCCCCCGCGCCCGAGCCAGCCGTTAAGACCGAGCCGGCCCGCGCCTCGAAGAAGCGCCCCGCCTCGCCCGGGGAGGAACACCCCGCCAAGCGGAAATCAACCCTCGCCCCGCGCCAGAGGCCGACGCCCCGTCTCGCGCGCCGCTCCCCCGCTCCCGCCCCCCGCCCCCCGCCCATCACGATCCCCGCCCGCTTCGAGGAGCGCCCGCCCCTCTCCCCGCGGCAGCGCGTGGCCAGCGACCGCGCGCATGTTCCCAGCGGCGCGCGGGTTCCCAGCGGCGGCCCAGTTCCCAGCGACCAGGGCAAGCGCAAGGCCTCGGCTGAGGAGCCAGCTGGGCGCAGCGGCGCGCCCCCCGCCCGCTCGGCGGACATGGCGCGCCGCCCCACGATCATCGACGTGGGCCGCAGCGCCGACGTGTTCCAGCCGCCGCAGCCGCTCCCCCTTGCTGGGCCCCGCCCCGTGCCCGAGTCGCCGAAGCGCCGCGCGTCGTCGCGCCTCAAGGAGCGGGAGGCGAAGCGCCAGCGCGCGGCGCCCGAGCCTGAGGCGGGGGCTGGGCCCAGCCGCCCCCGCCGCACCGTCATCAAGGAGAAGATCTCGGAGCTTGGTAAGGCCATCGGGAGCAAGATGAACAAGAAGACGCGCAAGTAGGCGCAGTGCTCTGCTGGCGGAGAGATAGCTTGGACTTTTGTGTGCATGGATCCTAAATTGTTCGAATTGTTGCGGTTTGCGATCTCTGCCCGGGGTTGCCTCCTCCGCGCCCCCTATCAGCACACCGTCACATCTTTGGTCCAAATATGCGCTAATGTATGGTCTCAACTACGACGGCGTCTTTGTGCACGGTGTGTGAAGACACTGGGTGGTTGATGCGTTGTAGGGTGGATGGCGTGTTAAGGCCGATTCGTGAATGTGGGCCCGCAGTGCGAGGAGTTATACGGCACCATTATCTCTACAGGTTTCTCCTCTCCTCCTCTGCAGCCTCTCTACGCAATATGCAGCCTGCGCGCTAAGCGGCGCATCGAGCCCTCGCCGACAGTCTTCTGGCTCCCGGTGTTCTGGCTCCCCCAGCGGGTGATTTCGCCGTCTGCTTCAGCGACGGAGATACGCTCCCAGCTGCCGTCGCTAGTGGTAACGACAGAGACGCGCGTGGCGGCGGCAGCATACTCCCCGAACTCCTGGACTGGTTCAATGTCGGTGTTGTGGAGCCCATTGATGGTGCTGTGCGCCGTCTCGGTGTCGAACGAGCCCCGCCCAAAGCGGACCATGAACGAGCGGCTCGTCGAGCCAGCCTTCTGCTGCGCCTTCGCGTCGTCCTTCTCCTTCCGCTTGGTTGCGAGCCGGCGCTTCTGCTCGATCTTGTCCGCCTCGCGCTTGGCCTTCTTCTCCTTCCTACGATCGATCATCGCGTCAAGGCCGGATAAGAGGCCGTCCCGCGGCGGAGCGGGGCGTGCGCGCTTCGTAGACCCCTGGCGAGGCGTGCCGTTTTCGGGGCGGAGCGGGCTCAGAGCAGAGCGGCTGGACTGGTGTTGAGCCCGGCTCCCGCGGCTTTCGGTGGAGGGGGAAACCGTCCCGGAAGGCGAGGCGGTGAGTCCGCTCGCCCCGATACGCTTGCGCGGGGTGAGCGGTGGGGCGGATGTGGTGGGGGTGACGCTCTCTGGCTGGTTTACAGCTGGTCGCTTACCCTGCACGACCGCGCTCGCGGGCTTTTTCTGTTGTGAGGCTCTCTCTTGGCTGTCCCCTCGGACGTCGAGGGCGTCCAGCGCAGTGACGACGTCCGGGACCCCCAGCACGCCTAAAAGATCCTGGACATCCTCCTCGCCCTCTCGATTAACCTCTTCAAAAGGCTGGGAGTGGGTCGGACGAACCCTGATACCCAGACCCACCCGATCGCGTAACGGAAGGAAGGATGGTTCCCTGTGGTTCGTCTCCACGTCCATGCTATCCCAACTGTCACTCGTCGCGACGGGGTTGTGAAACGCCGACTGCTCCAGCTCATCCCAACTCGAGTCGTTGCCGAGGGCAGACGCCGCCAGAGCGTTGCCAATAGCGGCGGCGGCAAAGGAGTTGCCGTTCATGGAGGCCAGGCTGTGGTTATCCACCGCAGGAGGGCGGTTGCGGGTGTAAGCTGGAGTTGGGACGTTCGAAGCGGGGAAGGGCCAGCGGGGCTGCGGGGGCGGGGGTGTACCGACCAGGCCAGCGGCGAGGCTACTGTTGTCGTGCATCATTAACCCTCCGGCGAGAACAGTCGTGATGCCTTGTCGTGGGTAAGCGTGCCCCGTGTGTGCTGGGAGGCTGTCCGAGGAGTCCGTGTTGTGAGTAGGCGACGGCGAGGAGTCGCGAAGAATGTGAACGTTGCGTCTGGTCCACTTGACGAATGATGTCGAGTCATTGCCCCCAGTCCCGTCCACGGACTTGGGGCTGCCGGGCTGGCTGTCGTCTCCCGAGGGATTCATAACCCGCAAGCGTGGCAGTATAGGCTCAGGGAGACCCATGACGAGGTCGGCGGCGTCCTCATCGCTGGGGCGGGGGCGGATGGAGGAGCGCTGTTTCCGAGGGGGTATGGTCGGAGGAGAAGCCATGACCCCCCGGTCCACCATGCGCGCGGGCGAGTCCGGGCGCTCGAGAATCAGCGGTGGTTCGGGAACGCGATCAGGGGCGTGGAACGGAATACCGAGGCCGATGTGGGCGACCGCGACGTCGGTGCCCGGCTTGGCGCCGAGCACGAGTGCAAGGTCGTCGAGCATGACCTGGAGCGTGCGCGTGCGGCGGAGGGCAGTGCTAATCTGCCCCGCCTCTCCGAGAGGACGGGGACAGTGGACCCAGTTTCTCTTGTGGACGTGCTGCCCGATGTGGGGGTGGGTGGCGCAGATGTTTGCGATCGCCTCATAGGACTTGAGCAGCTCGGTGTTGAGGTCGGCGAGCACCTCGAGGTTTCCGCGCTTGCGGGGGATCCCGGAGGTGCCGTTGGTCGGCGGGAGCGGGCGGCCGGTGGTCGGGTCGACGCCTAACTCGAGATATTCTGTAAAGTAGGGGTTGGGGGCTTGGGCGGGACTTCTGACCACCCGGCCGGGGGCTGGCGACCCGCCTCGACTGTCCCTGGCGTGAACGGTGCTGAGGTAATCACGTACATGCTGACTCAAGAGAAGGGCGTCTCACGAAATCGGGGGCGTTGACCAGGAGATCTATGGGGTCAACGGGGCGGAGGGAGGATGACTCACAAATATCGAGGGCGAGCCAAGCGACAGTTTGAGTACCTTGCCACTAGGGCAGGGGGAATGCGAATGAACGCTTTTGAGCAGTGTGACAAACTGAGAGGAAGGGGATGAGTTGGAAGAGGGACTAGAAACGAGCGCAGTACATGTCAAGAGGCTGGCTGTTTGGTGTTTACGGTGTTGAGTGCGGGGGTGCGGGGTGTCTCAGCGACTCAGTAGGTCGTCAGTCGTCAGCCACAAACAAACGCCACACGGGACCAAACCGGCTCGCATTAATCGTGAACTGGGCACAGCCGTGGCCACAAGCATGTATACAAGCCTAAAGCGCACGTCCAATCTCCTCGTCGTGCTGGCGCACGATACGCTGGCGGCTGGGGTTGTTGATGGGCTGGTGGGCGCCGGGCTGGGTTGTCGTCGGCATAAAGTTCCAGTCCCACGTGTTCCCTGGGCGGCGGGGACCAAGCGGTGGGAGGGGCGCGGAGGGGCGCGGGTTGGCCGTCTGGTCGTGCCAGGGTGAGTTGCGCGGGGGGATGGGCGGCGGGACTTGAGAAGGGAGGTAGTGGGGATCCAGGAAGCGGGGGTCGACGCCCGCTTGGTTCGGCAGTGTGGGTGGGACGATTGGCGGAAGCGACGAGGAGCGCTCGGGAACTTGGATGGTGTTGAGGGCGGCGCGGGCGGCGCGGCCCCACATCGTCGGACTCGGGATGGGCGGCGTGACCTTGATCTCGGGGATGCAATTGGTGAACATGAGATCCGGGACGGGTCCGCTGATGAACGATTCGGGGGAGATGGAACGAGAGGTGGGGTGGGAGCTTGAGTGGGAGGTGGAGCAGGAAGTGGAGCGTGAGGTTGAGCGCGAGCTGGCATCCTCGAGACCGTCTGCGCTCTTGGTCATCTGCTGTTAGTGGCCACGTACAGGTAGCTCACCTTGTAGTTGCGCGGCCACGATATGACGAGACGCTTCAAGGTCGGCCGGGGGAGGGTGGGTCGCGGGAGAGCAGCCCGAGGCAGAGGCGTTGGAGAGACCGTCGTGCGGGCGCGGTTGGCCAGCAGGAGGGGGCGGAGGTGCGGCCGCTGCGCGCGGCTCGGGGACGGCGTGCGCGGCTTGGGGGACGGGACGCGCATCGTGAGAGGATGGAGAGAACACCAGAGAGGTCAGAGTGGGTGATATGCCATGTTTTATGCGGTGCTCGGAGGCTGACAGCGGTCAGAGCACAGATCGGCGAGCACTGTGTTGTCAAGGTTAGTGATCAGCGAGAAGCGATGGACAGCTGCGGGGCGTCTGGTGAGCAACCGCGCCCCGGTGACCGAGGTACTTTGGGGTCACAGGTGGTGAAGCGGCAGGAATGACGGGCGATGATGCGGTGTTCATGAGATTGCCACACTGCTACTCCAGGTGTTCGAGTTTTCTGGATATGATCACGATAGTTTTGACAGTAGCTTGACGTAAACCCATCAGGAGGTAACCCATTAGGAGGTGTTCTTCTTCTCACATTGCGTCCTTGGTTCGATTTCTATATCGTCTAGTCTCTCCTAATCGGGCTCCAGCTTACAGCAAGCGCACCGTTCTTGAACTTGACACAACGTTATACATGAGATAGGGATGGGTGTGGATTATGGTGGGCTATGTTACAATCATGCCGGTCGTGAAACAGGTCGTGAGGCGAGCAAGGTCCGTAGGGCCCAGACTAGATGTAGGTGAACAGTGGTCTGCTGGCTCGGCGCGAGCAGGACACGAGAGGGCCGCCAAAGTCCGAGGGAATCGGGGGCCGACGCTTCGCCGGAGGAACGGAGTAGTCGATGTCGGGGAGCAGCTGCGAGTCGGGGCGTGATGCCTCGCGATTCTCGTCGAGAGGGTACATGACGCTCCTGGTGACCTTCTCGCCTGGGGTGACGATGAGCGCCAGCTCGGCGATAGCCAGGGAGAGGTTGACGTCATCGAGCGTGACCTCGTCGGCGGCAGCGAGGACGGCGGGGAGGAGCGGTTCGGCTCGCGGCACCTGGAGGATGACGCGGGAGACGCGGCTGGTGCTTGGGGGCGTGGGCGGGGACGCGGGCTCCAGCTTGGTGGGGAGGGTGTCGGGTGCTGCGAACTTGGGATCGTAGCCGCTGGCCCGGCGGCATCCGGTGCGACGGGAGAGGGTGCGGAGGCGCTCGAGACTGCCGGACGAGAGGGTGCGGACGTGAGCGACACCGTTGTGGAGGGCGCGCCGGAGCAGGCTCTTGTCTTTGTCGGGGGAGGAGGTGAACGCAGCGGAAACGGTACGTCGGCGAGCGTCCAGACGCAGCGGCTCGGTGGAGAAGCGGAACTGGTCGGGTGGAGGTGACTGGCAGTCGGAACGGGAGCTGAGGTCGATGCTGGGGAAGGGGCGCGAGGGGCGGGTGGGTCGCTTGGTCGGCTGAGTGGGGAACGTGCGGGCGATAGGGGTTGGGGGCGCGGGGCCACGCTGGGTGGTCTCGGGGACGGAGGGGAAGGGGAGCTTGGGCGCAGTGGGGTACTTGCAGCAGCGGCTCAGGCTCTCGACTGCCGTCATGCCGCTCCACGACGTCTTCCGCGAAAGTGCGGAGACTGCCGTGGTGGAGGTGATGGCCGTGTCTGCCGTCAGCGCGTCACTCGACGAGGACGTACGAGGGAGGAGAGGTGCGTACTCACCGAAGCTGGAGCAGCTGGAGATGGGTCGTTGGTACATGTTGGCTTGGGGATGGATGAGACCGCCGGCGGGCTTTATGTTTGTCCTGGTGACCGGAGTGTTTGCCCAGCGCTGCGGCGCCACTGTACGCGCCAGTTGAACATGGGACTTCCAGGCGCCTGCCGAGGACGGTCGTACCCTGTGAGTCATGAGGAAGCGCAGGGAAGCGACAGAAGCGTGCATTCAAGAGCGGCGGCTCGATCAAGGCTCGGCGGCGGTGCACAAACATCTGGGGGCGTGAGGAGAGGAATCTTGTTGGGAGGGTGACATTGTCGCCGGGGTGTGCACATGACTGGTTCTGTCACGCCAGTACCATCGGTGCGAAGAGGGCCAGTGCGCGGCCCGTCCAGACCCGGCTCCATGACACCGTGCTCGGCTGACCTGTCAGCTGTCAGTGCTTGGCCGCTGTGAGGGTCTCGAGGGTCAGAGGGTGGAGCTTGGGCCGCTGATTGACAGAGAACCTGGCCGACGCCGAGGCCAGTGCGCGAGGTAGTCAGAGAAAGTCGACACCACCTCAGCGATGGCTGGTTATCAATGGCTGGTAGTCAGTGGCTGTGCGTGACACCGGGAATGCGCCGGTCGCGGTGGTGGTGAGTATGTTGCGCTGAGTGGCGTGGGTGTGGGAGAGCGAGTAGTGGTGGATGGAAAGAGAGCAGAGGAGGAGGTGCGGAGAAATGTAAAAGGCGAGGAATGTTGGCGTGGTCGGATGGAATCCATCCCGCTCGTGCGCCAGGCACGTCGCACCCAGCACTGACCTCTCGCCGCCCTCGTTTCTACACCGTCACATTCCGTGCCTCCCTCTTGCGCAGCAGCTCCTGCGCGCACGTCGGCGACACGCAGAACGAGTGGTGAGTGGATGACGGGCAACGTGACGGCCGCGACTCCAGCTGTTGAATGATGTTGAAATCAGGACCACCGCCCTGAGCGTGACTCTGATGGCGTGGGGCATGTTTGGTTCCTCTCCGACCTCGTCGGCATCCAGCAATTGTCACTCTTAACGCCGCTGACAACATCAGCGTGTTGGGCATGTGAGGGGTCGCGTGCAGAGGGGAATCTTATCGGAATCTCGTCCTAGTCCGCTCCGGAGCATCCGCAAAGCACATGAGTGTCGATCGTCGTCAACATCCGGTTTAGATGCACCTACAATCTCGCCTTCACCGACGCCGCCCAGTCCGTCGCACGAGATCCCGTGGCGTCGGTGATGGAGTGGAGGCCGCTCTGCCGGATCCGACGCTCGACTCGCACTCGGCGCGCACAGATCCCTCACCGCCCCCATCATCCCCACTGACGGCACTACTAAACGCCCCCCTCACGCCACTCACTGCCCCCTCGCCCACTCGTGGAACGGCACCCGTCATGGAGCTGTCGGACCTTGAGTACCCGCCCCTCTCGCCCGGCAGCTCCAGGGCTAGTCTCGACGAGTGGTTTGCCATCACGCGCGAGGACCTCCCCCGCGTTGTCGCCGACTCGGACTCGGACAGCGGCAGCGACTTTCAGGTCGTTGGCGCCGAGTTCGACGACGGCGACTTCGTGCTCGTCGGCGCCGAGTCCGACTCCGAGTCCGACGAGGCGGCCTTGCCACCCGCCGGTGGCGACATGGAGACGCTGGCGGCGGCCGACGAGGCTACCCCCCTCGGCGTCACTACCCCCCACTTTGGCAATGCTGGGCTGCCCATCTCACGCCTGGGCACGCCGCAGCCTGTCTCGCCACCTCCCCCCTCGCCACCCAGGGTGATCCTCATCAACGACCGCAAGCCCACGGCGCCCGGCTTCAACACCCACGCTGTGCTCACCTGGGACGACCGGTGGATCAGCCGCGATGTCAAGTACACCCGCCGCACTCACATGTGGTACAGCTGCGGTTGCTGCGCTTCCCTGGAGCCCCAGGACGTCGACCTCTACCCCCTCGAGGACCCCATCTACCACCGGCGCTACCGCGACATCCCTCGAGCCCCTACCGAGCCGAGGAGCGCCCCCTCCCCCACCCCCACCTTCATGCGCATCCGCGTCGTCGATGCCTCGGAGGAGCTGGCCTACCGCCTGGCTCGCGAGGCCGTTCGTGGCCCACCCCCCGTGCGCAAACCACCTGTGCGTCGCGGTCGGCGTCGCGCTCGGTCGTGACCTGCACCCCTGATCAAGCTCGGCCTATACAAACCAGCATTGGTCGGCGCCACTTAAGAGCTTGGTGCCTCTGTAACCTTTCATACACTGCATCCAATGCATCGTGTCGTGCATTTTAGATGAAAGGTCCGGGGCGTGATGCAATGAATGTTTGGTTCCCCGTGCCTGCACTTTGTCCTACCAAGCTGCCTCGGCACTTGAGCACTGCAAGCACTCCAAGCGGCCAGCAGATCACGGCAGGTGAGCTCAACGGCTGTTTCGCCACCCACTCGATGTCAAGATCCGTTCCAGAAGTGCCTGACTCTTCGCCGTCACCCCTCCTGGGTCGCCGACCTCGCTGCTCACGCCCTCCGCCGGGTTGACGACGCGGCTGTGAACGAGTCAAGGGGTGATCTGACGTCGGATCCGAAGCTGAGCTGACTCGCACTCCGGTCGTTGCTTTGCCTGGGCATCCCCGCACTACCAACTTTGCGCTGCGGAACGCTGAAAAGGACGGTTTTCCTGGCCTGCTAGTCCCAACCAACAGCTCAGAGCCACACACTCCCGTCATGGACTCGACGTACCTCTACTGGCCCCCGCTCTCGCCGAGCGCCTCCACCACCTCCCTCAACTCCCTCGACGACTGGTTCGCCCTCACGCGCCCCGACACGCGCGTGACGGTAACCGAGGTCGACTCGGACTCGGACAGCGACAGCGAGTACGTCGTCGTGAGCTCCGACGCCGACACCGAGTCGGACATTGTATACTTTGCCCCGCCGCGAGCCGACGCGCACTGGCCTGTGCGCCCGCCCACCCCCATGCCCCCTGCGGCCCCTCCCGCGGCCCCCGTCGCGCGCCGCGTCATCCAGCTCAACGCGCGCAAGGTCTCGGCCCAGGGCTTCCACGCCACCGCCGAGCTCGACTTTGGCGAGCGCTGGGTCGGGTACGACGCCAAGATCCGCCGCCAGAAGGGCGTGCTGCGGTACCTCCGCACCAACCGCACCCGGTTCTACCACGTCGCGGACGCGTACCCGCTCGCGGACGTCGTGTTCCGCCCCTCCCGCCAGACGACGCCTGCGCCCTCAGACTGCCGCCGTGCGCCGGTGCGCGCGCGCATGAGCGTGCGTGTGGTTGATGCCGCACAGGAACTCTCGCGCCGCCTCAGCCGCGAGGCCGAGTATGCCGCTTGGGCTGGGGAGCTGCGCCAGGTGGGGACTTAAGCCGCAGAGGCGATCGTCAAACCACCTCGCTACTTTCGAATCCGCAACTCGAACATCGTGTGAACAGCATCAACGGTCCGCAGGCACCAAGTTGCCGCCGGTCCCGCGTGCCTGCCATCCCGCGCCGACCCACTACGCCAAACCCACTGCGCCATCGCTGCCTGTCGCCAGTCTTCCAATGTCCGTACCGTCCCAGCAGGCGCGACGCCTCCACCCAGCAACCAGCTGCATAGATAGAACACTCACATTCAGGTCGTAGGGACCTTGCTGTAGCTCGTTGTTCCGCATCTACGCCACCTTGTAGATTAAGAGCGCGCCACCACCCCCTCTACCGCTGTTATGCATGGGCCTGAGCGGCAAGCTGTTGACTCGAAACAACTGCATCGGCCCTGCCACCCAGGCTTGGCATTGCGCATTCCATTATCACGTCTTGGTGCCCTGACCTCCCTCACTCTTACGCACTCTTATCCCTTGGCTCGGGAGCAGATCAGGTGCTGTGCAGACTTGCAGGTGGCGATGGGCCGGGGATGGGGCCAAATCTTTGGCGGTTTCATGCTCGACGAGATGTGGCCGAAGGAGGACGACACGATGCTCCTCCACCTCGTGCTCAAGGACGAAACGTGGACTCTGTGGCGGGCTGCGGGCGGGTCACCGGATGCTCCCTTCCCAAGGCATGGCAAATGGCCACGCCCGGCAAGATGGCGTTCATCGCCCCAGACGCGACTCCACCCCCCATGTCCAAGAAAGTTACCATGGCGAGCAAGGTTGTGCGCTTCGTCCTGGAGGCGATGGGGCCAGAGCGCGCCGACAACGCCCTCCACCGCATCCTCACGGGCAAGACGGTGTCTGAGCGCTTCGTCCTCGTCGACCTCATCCACCCCGACGGCGTCGGGGCGCGGCGCGCCCAGTTCCTCCTTGAGCGGACTTGGGTGCCGGCGGGCTAGAAGGAAACCAAGATCACCCAGGACTTGGTAGACGGGCGCGAGCCGCAGATGCTTCGGTAAGCGAGTCGGGCCGAAGAAAGACGAATGGACATTGATAGAGTGTCACGAACCGCACATGTCATGCTTTGGCGCGGTGCAACTGATCTAAAAGATACTAGATCAAGCCCGCGGGCTTGATCGCACGACGACTGATGTAGAGGTTCCGAAGGGCGTCAGGCCGGGGCCTGACATAGAGTCTATGATGAATTGCTTGTGGAGCTGCCTGCCTGCCTGGGTCCTTCGCTGCTGCCCGGGGACACGACTGTGTGCATGGTCGTGGGCCCGCCGCCGGTCCCGCGTTTAACCCCCTCCACTTCAGCGGGCCTCGGCAGGGGGCTGCACGACACCCGCCCGCCGAGCTTGGGCGGGGCTTGCCCGCCCTCCCGATGAACCACGCCCTCCTCCTGCCGCTGGCGGAAATACGAGTTGCACGCTTCATGATTACTGCCATGGGCCCCGCACGGTCCAGCGCCGCCCTGCGCGCGATAACCCAGGGCAAGGTGTACCCCTTCGTGGCCGCCGACCCCGCCATCCCGAGGGTATGCGCAAGCGCCACGCCAAGGCACTGGATGGCGCCGTGCTGCCCACCTTTGCCTCGGTGAGCTCGCCGAGGGTGTACCAAAACGGTACGGTGGGCGGGCAGTGCATCGTGCGGGGCGGACAGCCCGGCCCTGCGAGAAGGGCGTCGCAGCACTGCTGGAAGAAGTAGAAGAGGATGAACTGGAGGCTCGGCTGAGCCGGAGATAGGAGATACGCCAATCGGGATCGGCGATCGATACCTCGGCAACTTGCCGGGCCGGAGCCAATCAGTATGGATTTGCCGAGACATCCACGCACCTGATATCAACACCTCTCCTCACGCCTCGGTGATAGACAGCAGCCAAGCCAAGGCACAAGGTGGGCAGGGCCAGATGGGGAGGACAGCAGTCCACTACCGTCGTTTGGGCCCCTCGTCTTAAGGCTACGCGCTGGTCAGTCACCCCCACTTCCCCACTCCACCATGACACACACCACGACGGCAGACCTGATCGTGACCAACGCCGTCGTGCGGACGATGGACCCCGCCCAGCCCGCGGCCGAGGCCTTCGCCGTCGCGGGCGGCAAGCTCCTGGCCGTGGGCTCAGCGTCCGATATCGCGGCATTCAAGGGCACCAGCACCCGCGTGGTCGACCTCGACGGTCAGGCTGTTATGCCCGGCCTGATGGACGTGCACAACCACCACGGCATCGCGGGCCTGCACAACGTCTTCGAGCTCAAGTTCCCCGACACGGCGGGCGTCGACGAGATCTGCGCCGCCGTCGCGCAGTACATCGCCGAGCACCCCGAGCTTGAGTGGGTGCAGGGCAGCATCTGGGGCTCGCAGCTCCTCGCGGAGCTGAGCACGCCCCAGCCGCTGCGCAAGCTCGACGCCGTCAGCGGGGACAAGAAGGTGCTCCTCACCGACGACAGCCACCACAACCGCTTCGCCAACACGGCGGCGATGCGCGCCGCCGGCATCCAGGACGACTCGCTGGACCCGGCGGGCGGCGGCGTCATCGTGCGCGCAGACGGGCGCCCCACCGGCCTGCTGTTCGAGGGCGCCGGCGTCATGGTGTCCAAGGCGGCCGCCAAGGCCGACCCCATGACGACCGCCAAGGCGGCAGCGTGCTCCGCCGACGCGATCAAGACGATGCACGCCGTCGGCGTCACGGCGTTCCTCGACGCCGGGGCGACGCTGCACACCCTCAACGGGCTCAAGGCGCTCGACGACAGCGGCGAGCTCAAGATCTGGGCGAGCAGCTGCATGCTCATCAACGACCACGTGTTCGGCGCCGAGACGCTCGCAGACGACCTCTTCCCCCACCGCGAGGTCACGCGCTCGGCGCACCACCGCCCCGACTTTGCCAAGATCTTCCTCGACGGCGTGCCGATGAGCTACACCGGCGCGTTCCTCGAGCCGTACCTCCCCTCCGAGAGCCACGGGTGCGCACACAAGGGCCACACGACGATGCCGTACGATGAGCTCGAGCATTGGCTCCTGCACTGCGCCGCCAAGGGCATCAACGTCAAGGTCCACTGCTGCGGGGACGCGAGCGTGCGCTTCGTGCTCGACGCCGTGGCCAAGGTCCGTGCTGCGGGCCACAAGGACACGCTCTTCCACGTCGCGCACGGCCAGTTCGTCAACCCCGACGACATCAAGCGCTTCCGCGAGCTCGGCGTCGTCGCCGACATCTCCCCGCCCCTCTGGTACCCCTCGATCATCGTTGAGGCGATGGAGGCCGTGCGGCCCAAGGAGGAGATTGAGCGCATGGCGCCAAACCGCTCCCTCGCCGAGTCGGGGGCCATCATCTCGGGCGGCTTCGACTGGCCCGTCATGCCCGACCCGAACCCGTGGACCGGCATCGCGGGGCTCATCACCCGCGCCGACCCCTCGGGCCAGCACCCGGGGCAGCTCGCACCCGACGAGGCCATCAGCATCGACCAGGCGCTTGCGGCGTACACGATCAACACGGCGCGCGCGCTCGGTATCGAGGCATTCACCGGCTCGCTGACCGTCGGCAAGAGCGCCGACTTTGTCGTGCTCGACCGCGACCCGTACGCCGTGGCGCCCGAGAAGCTCGCATCGACGGTGGTCAGGGAGACTTGGTTTGAGGGCGAGAAGGTGTACTCGAAGGCGTAGAGAAGCTGTGGTAGTCTGTAGGTTGTAGCGTTGCATGAAGCTTGCGTCATCGTGTGCAATGTGCGCGGGGGCAGCGTCAGGAGAACACTGTACATCGTTCCCGATCTCACGGGCCATCTACTGTAGAACACGCTTATGGTAGATCTATCAACCTGTAGTTGGGCAAGCGCTTTACATCCTCCGTCGTCCCCAGGGCAAGAACGGCCGTACACCCCGGCGCGACCCGCTGTGCGACCCCCGGCGAAGTACTGGTCCCCAGCCCGCATCCCACTCAAAGGGGAGAAGTGGTCAGCTGCGAGTAAAGCGTACCAGAGTTGGCGCCGGTGAGGATCACCGTTCTGCCCGGGAGCACGGGGCCCTTGGGGGCGGCGGGGAGCGCGGTCCACTGCGAGAGGAAGAAGTCGAGGGGAGGCATGGTCAGTGGTGAGGGGAGTTGAGTGGCTAGCTTCTGGCGCTGCTCCGCGCCCTATATACATCTCATGTGCTTTGGAGCGTGCGAGTGGGGAGGTGGGAGCTGGACAAGTGATGAGCGCCGCATGGATCTGGGCGTCAGCATCGCTACTCGGTCCGCTGCCATGGCCGCCGGCGAGGAGCCTCGGTCATCTGAGCATTCCGCCGCTGATGCCTTGTGCTGTTCATTGTCACCGTCGGTCTGTGAATCCAGTGGACGACCGTCGAGGAATGCGGCGATCCCTTGGCCAAGTCTGGAACCGGGTATGCAACATACACGGGCATCCTGAACGAGCCGCGGCGATGCTAAGACCTCAGACCGGTTCCTTCATACCGAGCTTGGGAACTCGGGGACAGGTGCGCGCCTCCCTCACATACACCACACCGCGATGACCGCACCGACAACCGGTCAACTGGGGACTACACACTCATTCATTTCACCCAACGCGTACTACACACTACTGGCGCGCGAAGTGCCCGACCCAGTGGTTCGAAGCCGCGCCCAGACCACGCGCAATCTCCTCCATCTCCATGTCGCGGCGGTTGTCATTGCGGTGATGGTGGTTGCTCCCGCCGATCGCCGCACCGCACTGGTAGCAGTTCGCCTCGACCACGGCCTGCCCACACTTTGGTCAGCTCGATCTCACGATACACCCACGTTGCCAATGAAGTAGGTGTGGCCATTGGGGCACTGATACATGCGCCCCGCCGTGTCTGTCGTTAGCCTGGACCCGACTATGAAACGCACTGTACTCCTTCTCGAGGACCGCGCGCAGAATCGCCTGCTTCTCCTCGAGCGTCACCTCCTCGTACCACTCGCCCACGAGGCTCTGCTTCTCAAAGTGGGCCCAGGTCTCGAGCACCTGGTCGGCCAGGCTGCGAATCTTGCCGAAAGACTCGGTGAAGGCTGCGTTGGCCTTTTGCTCCAGCGCCAGTGCGTTGATAGCCTTCTGGAAGCGCTGAGTGCACTTGGTACGTTCGTCGACCGAGCGCTGCACCAGGGCAGCCCGCTTCTCCTGGGTGATGCGCTCGACCGGGGTATCTTCGGCGGTCGCGGCAGCGCGGCGGTCCCATGTCGACTGGTAGCGGAAGAGATCGGCCGAAACGTTGAACCAGAGGAAGTGGGCCTTGAGAGCATGGTTGAAAAGGTCGTGCTTCTCGGCGAGGTTGATCATCACCTGCGCATCGCGGTTGCACGACAGGAGGAGGCCGTGAGCCATATGCTGGAAGGCGGCCGACGCCTCGCGACTCGAGTTGAGCAGCTGCTGTGGCGGTCCGCCGGCGTCCCTGGCTCCTGGCAGGCTAGCCCCTCTCCACAGAGTGTCCATGAAGCACACGCTGATGAGAAACATCTGCAGGCGCACCTCAATGGTGAGAGCGAGGGCGTCGACTGTGTACTCGGCTTGGCCCAGGGGTGGAGGCGCTCCGACGCGACGGCGAGCCATGCGGAGGGCGACCGAGTGAGGATCGCGGGACGTCGACACCGAGGTAGACTGGGCCAGCTCGAGCTCCTGCCGGTAGATGAACGTGATGGCAGCCTCGTATGCGAGAGTGTGAGGCATGCTGTTTGAGTTTGCGAGGGCCGCAAGCTTGGTGTACAGCTTGAGATGACGCTTAGCGGCCTCACGCCACGGCGCGCCCAAGACTTCAGGGATGCCGAACAGGTTCTTGTCCTTATCGCAGCTGAAGGTACTCGCCTTGATGCAGTGGATCATGCCCTTGTTGAATGTGTCCAATTCGGCGACCATACGCTTCGCGTCGAACTTGGTTGGGGCAGGAGGGACGACGTTCTCGAGAAGGGCTCGAACGCTCGACTGGGCATCGTGGTTGCTGAGCGCGCCCATCGCCTTCGTGTGCGACTTGAGCTCGGCAGCCAGACGCTTTACGGCAACTTGCTCCTGCAGGTCGAGAAGGCCGCGCTTGGTGAGCCGGTTGTAGCGCGGGGACGAGACCGAGGCGCGACAGGCTGGGCATGACTGGCGCTTCTGGAAGCCCACAGGCGTCTTCAGAGACTGCCAGACCTCGTCGACCTTGTTGTAGTAGTCGGTAAGCCCAACAGTGCCGTCGAGCGACTCAACAGTGAAGATGTGGCCGCAAGCGAGAGTGATGAGGCGCACGTCGGGGTCATCCTCGAGCGTCTCACCCAAGGTGGCTTGCATGATGAAGTCAACGCGCTGGTCGAGCTGGTCCTGTGTCGCGCAGGCCGCGCAGACTTGGATGTTGCACGGTTCACCGCACACTGATATCAGCAAGGGTGAAGCAGACAAAGACTCACGGGATGTACACGGATGCCCACACGATAACATGTTCTTGCACGGCTCGTCGCACGGGAGGCAATCGCAGGGCTGTGGTCAGCAACTAGACAGCATGCACATGGCAACTCACCATGCCACACGGGAGGGCGCACGCCCGATGCTCACAGATCCAGCTGCAAGGCTCGGCACCTACGACGTCAGCTACAGTTGTCGGGCTCACTCACAAGGCGCGCATGGCTGGCAGCACTTTGCAGGGCATGCACCGTGGTTACACACCCGGAGACAAGCGGCACCACAGGTCGTGGTCGAGTGCGAATGGTCACCGCAGACGCGATCACAAGGGTGCCCACAGTTTTCAATGAGCTTGGGACATGTGTGGTAAGCGTGCTTGGAGCGCACCAGACGACCGGCAGGCGAAGGAATGGTCGGCTTTCCCTGTGCGACCTTGGCCTCCAGAGGCTTGCTCAGAGTCTGACAGCGGTGGCAAGTGGCCGAACACGACTTGCTGCAACACGCGAGGGCCGCGTCACACCGAGCCTGGCACTTGACATCAGAGACGTCCTCGAGGTGGCATGGGACCATTGCCGAGTGTTCGCACGCTTGAAGCGGCTTGGAAACGGGGGCCTGGCACTGGACTGCGTCAAGGTTGCCCATCTGCCAGCTTCGAGCGTCAGTCACAGTTGGACGTCTCACTGACCATGAGAGGTCCGCCGTGTGCCCACACGGCAACTTGACACCCCTGCGAGACACCATGCACAGGCCACAGTTCTCGGCACAAATCTCAGTACACGGATGGTCACACGCCGGATGAAGACGGGCGCATAGCTCCAGGCACCGACTGTGTTCGTGGTTGGCATCGTCGGCATGGCACTGATGTCAGAGAGCTTGCGGGACAGTGTACGTACCTTGCGAGTGCAACGATGCCCACACTTAACGAGCTTCATGTCACAGGGTCGAAGACAGCCGCCTATCGTTAACCGTGAGCATATGTATCAAATCACCATCCGGGGCCTCCCGTTCCAGCTGTCCAGGAGTGTCGATGAGCTTGACCTCCTGATGGCGGTAGCAGGCGATGGGGAGAGCTGGGCCGATTGCGTCGGTCTTCTCGAGTTCCGTGACGATGCTACGCCACATGGCACTGCTGCTCGAAGCCAGCTGGTCTGCGTTGCCGAGGATGTACATCCCGTGCTTGGCTCGCGAGACGGCCACATTGGTGCAATTGGGTGACTGCCGTGAGCGGCGCATGGGCGATGACATTCACCTTCAGGAAGCCGATCGTCGGGGCAAACTTGGATAGGGTCTTCTCCTCGGCGCCCGCGTTGCGCACGAGCGAGAGAATGACTACCGCGGCCTCCTCACCTTGGAAGTTGTCCACAGTGCGGAGAAGGATCTGAAGGTCAGCGCTCCCCACGATGCTGCTCACTTGAGTGCCCAGCTCCACCTTCTTGGCCACAGTGACAGTGGGAGTGGCGGTGGAGACATCGCGATCTCCGTCGCCCAGCTTCTTGTCGAGCTTCTCCTGGTCGCGCTCGTCAATGATGACGGTGACGTTGCCCTTCTTCTTGAGCCGGTCACGGATCTCGACCATCTGCCTGAATGTCAGTGTTGCGAAGCTCTTGTGGGGCGCACCCAAGGTAAGCACACTGGCATCAGCTGGGGAGGGACATGAAGACTCACAAGGACGACGATGTCGCCCTCTTTGGAGTAGCAACCTTGCTTGAGGAGGTACAGGGCGAGGTCACAGGCCATGTCCGCCTGCGATGAGCTAGCCCCGAGAATCGGTTCGAACTCACTTCATAGTCGTTGCTCTTGGAGCTACCGCTGTCGCCTCCACCCTTCTCTTGATGGGTGTGGTGGCTACTGTCAGAATGAAGAAGACCTTCATGCTCACAGGAAGAACAGGTTCTTGGCCATGCCAACAACAGCAGGGTACTCGCGAACGAGGGCATTGTCCTCCAAGTCTGGGTACAGCGTGTTGCTTCAGTCAGCGACATACCAGAGAGAAAACGAACCGGATGAGCGACGAGATAGGGGGAGCCATACGGCGTTGCACACGGAGTTGGCTCATAGGCAGGCCGGCACGCTCCAAGCGCTCCATGAGGCTCATGTCGAAGCGGAAAATCTCCTCCCCGCGCCGGCTATCCATGGAGAAGTCTGAAATCAGCGGACAAAGCATGGGGGCGACGGACCATAGATGTTGACGCTCGGACGGAGCTGGAGGGATCACCAATGGCGATGATGTGCTGAACGCTGGGGAAGAGGACCGCGAGAACGTGTGCCTCCATGACCTGGCCCGCCTCTTCGATCACGAGCACCTTCGGGGCGAGGCTCTGCAGGTCAAAGACGTCCAACAAAGAAACGCACCTTCATCACAGAGGCAAACTTGGCGGCGCCTGATGTCAGCGGCTAACGATCCTGCCCTTGCCGTTTGTCGTCGCAGCAATGAGGCTGACGCTCTTCAAGAAGGACACCTGGACCTAGATTTAGCTCCACTTGATGAAGAGCTCACATTGTTGTCGGCTTCGCGCAAGTTCTTGCGGGCCTCGTCGTACTGCTTAGTGAGACGCTTTAGGGCCTCCAGGGCGCTTGGATCAAGCGACTTCCTGGCTTTGGCTGCGATCTCCTGAACGAGCTGGTCGGGCTCGTGCTTGGAGAAGTTCCACACACTTCCACCAGCGTTGGTGATAAGCACGAGGTCAGCGACTGAGCGCTTCGTCACAGGGATGGGAGGAAGCTCGGCAAGGTTGAAGTAGGGGAGGAAGAGGCTGCGAGTTGTGGACGCCTCGTGGGGTGAAACCTCGTGAGGGCGGATGGCTGTCGGGAGTGACTCGTCCTTCTGCTGTTGCAAGTGACGCAGGTGGGCAAGGTCGATACCCTGCTTCCAGAACTCCCATTCCTGGCGCTCGAGCGGGAGATCCTTGCTGATCTTCTTCCCCTTGCCTTGCTGCTCCCAGCCGTCGGCGAGGTGATGCTGCATCCACAGCTTCACATGGGCCGGACTGCAGTTTAGTGACTTCAGCAGCGGACCATGCTGCGCCTTGAGGTACTTCCAAAGCTTGGACATGAAGGACGGTGCCACGCGCCGAAGGACCGACTCCGATTTCTGCTCAATCAGCTGGTGGCTAGCAAGAAGCTCACCTCTTCGATCTCCTTCAGATCGCGGTAGTTGCGCCCGACAATCTTGTTAAGCTGAGTCTTGTCCTGGGCGCGGATTTGTGTCTCGAGGTTGAACTTCGAGACAACCTCATCCTTGCTGCGAGAGCCCAGCTGAACGAAGTCCTCTGTGACCCCCGCGTCGTGAATCGCACGAAGGATGTGATCCAGAGCGAGGTTTGTGAATGCGAGGAGGAGAACCGGAAGAGCCCGGTTGGCAAAGAGCACACGGAGTAACTCAACCGCCGTGAATGTCTAGAGTCAGCTACAGATGTAAAGTCGAACGCACCTTGCCCGTCCCAGGTGGGCCTTGGATAAGAGCAATCTCACGGCTCAGTGACTTGATAACCGCGTCGCGACTTGATAACCGCGTCGCTTTGGCTACACGTCAGCGTTGGAAGAAGGGCATGGACCGACCTCGGGTCGAGGATACCGTGGTCGTGCATGATCGTGGTGGCCGTGGCGACCGAAAGCGGGTTCTCAGGAGAGAACTGGCAGCTCTTGACAGGGCTGTCATGCTTGAGAAGGCACGACAGGTCCCAGGTCTTGGAGGTACGCTGCTTGTATTGCGGGATTCCAATCTCCTTGCCGGCGAGCGTGGCTGGAAGAAGATACTGCTGGAGCGGTACTGTATGGTGGTCCATCTGCTGGAGCGTCTCCAGGAAGGGGCGGACAGAAGGAAAGAGAACGGGATTCTCGAGCAGGAAACGAGTGTTGAAGGAGCCACCATCGCCCTGTTGGACGATCCGAACAGCCTCCATGGCCACCTCATCGTCCATGAAGTGAACTCCAAAGGTAAAGCGGCACGGCCTACCCTTGGCGGCGTTGATGTGGGTGAATTTCATGGGGTCTGATGGTCAGCAACCAGGACTGGACCGTGGCTCACTCAGTGCCAGTGTGGCGATGTTAACCTTCATGTCGTAGCGGCCGTTGTCGGTGTTGGTCTTGGTAACGATGGCAACGAGGCCACCTTGGGGCATGCGGCTTCCATGCTCCCAAAACTCGGCGCGAGCTTTGGCGGACCCAGTGCGCGCTGTGCCGGGTGGAGCGTCCGCCGTGACATGGATCACGAGGCCGAAGGACTTTTCGAGTGACACACCGGTGAACTCCAGATTGGTCAGAATCGGAAGTCGGCTGGAGGTCAGCCTCAGTAGCGTGAGATCAGGCATGTCACCGCTCACACAGAATCGCGATCTGACCGCTCGATGTACCATCCTCCACCGTCGCGAAGGCGAAAGGCCACTGCGTAAGTCAAGGCTCTTGTTTCAACTCACGTTCCGTCTTTGGGTAGTTGTCGGCTTGCATATCGGCCTTGACAGCCATAAGGCCCTGTTGCATGCCACTGATCGAGTCGGCGCGCAGTAGGCGGAACTGGATATCGAGGCTGGGTGTCAGCTTCTTGCCTTCATGCCACTCACGTCCGTGCCATGGAGTCGTCTGGCAGATGATGCGGCGCCCCAGGAATGTTGGCTGGGACATACGCCTCGCGCGCGGCCATGAGCTCATCGCCTGTCGGGGTGATGTCGATGTCACGGATGTCGACATGATCTAGCGTTACCACCTGCCGTGCTTTGAGAGGTCTCACCGTTCGAGTGGCGACGACCCTCTGAGGAGAGCTCTCCTGGCCCATCATAGCGACGAGCGATCGCCGACAGAATGCCCGCCGATGTGCTGTGCGTTGCAGTGTCCGAACGCTGCGCGGCCTTTGGAAGGACGACATCTATGCGCTTTGACAGCTGTGTAAGCTCCTTGCGCACAATACCAAGGATAGCATGGAGTGTATCCGGTCCGCAGGAGCTGAAGGGGTCAGGCATGGTGCGCGACTCAACCTTGACCGCCCAATCGTTGAACCACTGGGTCAAGTCGACAACGAACTGGCCCAGGTTGCTGTGAATGGTAGGGGCGTGGCGGTAGAGCATCACATATCTGTACCTCGTCAGTCCTACGCGGGAAAGTAAGGTCCCCTCACTCGTTCAGCATGGAGACAATGGGCTTGAACACCTGGATGCCGGAGACGATCTTGACAATGCCCTCAGGGTGAGTCTGGCGGAGGCCGTACACGCGAGGGGTGGTGTCAGCAAAGGTGCCGGCCTGCAGGGCCGTGTTGATGTTGGTGCGAAGGAGGCGCATGACCACGTCGATGTTGGCGTCCAGGATACCATAGAGGGCGCTGAGGTCAGCTGGGCACGACAGGCGAAACTCACATGGTGTGGGAACGAGCTGCCATCTTGAGAACTGCCTCGGAGGTGAAGTACTGGGGTGAACAGAGCACACGCCGCCGACTTACTCCAATGAGCCCCATGTACGAGCGGGAGAAGGAGAGGGTGGAGGCTGTAGGTTGGGTGTTGGCGACGCTGAAGGAGGTGAGAGCGTCCCCGATGCGGGCGGCAACGTAACTGCCGGTCTGGAGTCAGCTGTACTTGCAGTGATGAATAGCTCACCTTCGCAATCTCGTCGAGCATGTGCTGCCGCTCCTCGAACGTCTCATGTAAGCGATAGCTCTATAGCAGCGTCTCACCCAGGCAGGGTTGTTGGCGTTGGACTGGGCGACCGCCCAAATCAGCTTCTCCGCGTCGGCGGCGGTGTCGAAGCGCGCCCCAGACTTGCCAATGCCGCGGACGATAGCGAGGGCGAAGTGGGACGGCGAGCCCTCGAGCGGGAAGATGAGTGAGTCGGAGTGGGGCTCGCGGACGCTCTCAAAGGAACAAATGTTACTCTCGGTGCTGATGCCCAGGGCCACGGGCGCCACGCGTAGAGCGGTGTTGAAGTGAGGCTTGCCGCCGCGGCCTCGATAGCCGTTGCTGGCGCCACCCCTCGAGGATCCGTAGCCATTACTGCTACCGCCGCGGACGTGCAAGAACTTGCACTTGTTGCCGAAGCTACCGTCAGTCGCTGAAGGCTCGAGACACTCACCGGCAGTACCCCGAGTTGGAGAACTGGTGACACAACCCTGGCGGCATGGTGGGGTGTCACTCGGTGTGGAGTGGAAGGGGAGGATATTGAGAGCTGGATCGAGGAGTATGAGGTAGGGGAGGTGAGGGAGGAGGTGAGGAGAGTGAGTAGAAGAGAGGATGATAGAACGAGAGAGGAGGAGAAAGGGTGGTGGGTGATGTGAACGGGGCACTGTCTGTCGCGGCGCACCTCCTCCACGCCCACCGCGTCGCACACGTCGCACCTCGCTATCGCCCCTTGCCAGCACATCAGAGGCGGGGCACAGCTCGGCTGCGAACTGTCAAAAATCTAGACCTCGGGGCGCAAGCGCAGATGTGCTCCCAATCCTCACCACGAACACGAGGCATTCTCTTCCCACCCTGGGGCGGCCGGGGCGTCGGAGGGGCGTCGGGCTCGGTGCGTGAGTGTGCTGCATGCTGTGCAGGTTGCCGAGCATGTTAGGGGGCAAGATGTGCAAAGGATGATGAACGAGGGGAAGAGTGCAACGTCAAGATGGATGAAACGTTCCGCCCAACTAAATGCCTCCCCGGATCTCGGCCCCCGGCTCGAGCGTCCAGCACCGATGTTGGCTGCATGCAAGCAGGGCAGGCAAGAGGTAACATGCATTGCATACAGGCAAGGTCGGGCGGTTAGCAAGCGCAAGCCGACACCGAGACTAGGTGTGCGCACCGGGACGGTGGTGGAGGGGTGCGCCCACCAGTGGAGACGGCGTCGGACATGGCCGACGCTGATACGAGTCAACCAAAACATCCACCTCCTGCCGACCATGTTCGCGCGCCGCGTCCTCTACAGCTCCATGAGGGCTAGCCACCTGTCCTTCACAACCCCCACAGGTGCCAGCATGCGCGCGCACTCTACCTCCTCCCTTCTCCCCACTTCCTCCTTCGTTCTCCACACCCCACGCCTCACCATCCGTCCCCTCGCGCGCCCCGACCGTGACCTATTCCTCGCCTACCGCGGCACACCAGGGATGGACACCTACCAAGGCTGGTCCGCCTCCGCCCTCCCGGATCTCTTCGACACCCTCCTCGACCACGCGCCAACGATGCCCCCACAGGCCGGGCGCGTGCAGCTCGCCCTCCTCGCCGACGAGATGGTGGGGGACATGTCGGTGAAAGCGGGACCGGCGCTCGACCTGGGCATCAACGTCGACCCTGCAGTCCATGGGCGGGGGTATGCATCCGAGGCGGTTGGCGCCGTGGCCGACTGGCTGATCGCGCGTGGTGAGAGGGTGCAGATCTCTTGCCTCAAGGAGAACGAGCCGACGCACAAGCTGGCGCGGAAGCTGGGCTTTGAGGTGGCACGCACGGAGCGCGTCGAGATCAAGGGCCAGATGGTCGAGGTGTGGCGGTACGTCAAGGGGTAGCGCTCTTCGTTCTGTCCTCCGCGCCCGCTGCCCTCATAGACCCCACTCGGTTGCACCACTTGGCATCGTCGACGTCGGTGACCATCCTTGTCCGATTACCCGATTACCCGGGGAATGCGGCAGATAACGGATGAACACAACCCAACCCTCCCAGCGACTGCCCACGTTCATCCAGCTCTTGTTGTCGCCCATATCCCCACGGAGGGCGAGCCCCTCTACCAAACACTACCATGTTCGACCCGCACGCTGAGCAGCCCCTCCTCCGCCCCTTCGTGACGGCCGAGGACGCGCTCCTCGTCGCGCGCACCTCGTACAACCTCGAGGGCAGTGTAAAGGAGCTCGGCAGCAACCAGGACCGCAACTTCCTCCTCTCCACCACTCCGCGCCACCTGCTCAAGTTCGACAACGACGCCTTCTCGACCGCCGAGCTCGAGGCGCAGAACGACGCGCTCCTCCACCTCTCGGCGGCTGGTATCTCGGTACCCACGCCCATCCGCGACGGATCTGGGGCATGGATATCCCGAGCGACGACGGCCGACGGGCGGATCGTGCGCGCCCGCCTCCTCTCCTTCGTGGAGGGCGAGTCGCTCGTCTCGGATGGGCACCTCTTCCCCTCTGTCGTCTCCCGCCTTGGCTCCTTGGCCGGGCGCGTCGCCGCCGCCCTCGCTCCGATGCCCCGCCTCGAGCGCGACCTCCAGTGGGACATGCGCAATGCCATGGCCGTGATCGAGGCCTACGCTCCCAGCATAGCGGACCCAATCAACCGCGCCGCCGTGCTCGCCAAGGCGCGCGAGGCGTGGCCCCTCGTCACGTCCCAAGCCCTGCCGGTGCAGATGATCCACGGCGACATCACGGACGACAATGTGGTTGGGCCGCGCGACGCGCTCGGCCGCGTCACCCCCGAGACGGTGATCGACTGGGGCGACCTCGGCGTCGGGTGGCGTGTCGCCGAGCTCGCCGTGACGCTTTCTTGCATCATGCACCACAACCGCTCACAACCACTGGACGCCATGCCCGCCGTCGCGGCGTTTGATGCGGAGGTGAGGCTCGACGACGCCGAGCTCGCAGCTCTCTGGCCTCTCGTGGTGCTGCGGGGCGCGGTCGTCGTCGCGAGTGGGGCGCACCAGCTCGCGCTGGAGCCAGATAACAGCTACGTCGCGGAGCGCATGGCACACGAGTGGCACATCTTCGACACGGCCGCGCAACTCGACTTCGGCCTCGCACACGCTGCCGTGCGTGCCGCCACGGGGCGTTCCGATGACCCGGCGCCGACTCCCAAGGAGCATCTGTTCAACTCCGATGTTGAGGTCGAGTACGTCCGGCTCGACAGCACGTCGCCTCATCTCCACCGCGGCGTTTTTTTGGCCGAGGATGCCGAGGAGCGCGTCGCAGCATCGGCTGGCGTGGGCAAGACACCAGTCTTTGCGTATGGTGAACCCCGCCTTACTCGAACGACCACCCCAGGTCCCGAGGCGCCCAAGACCGCACCTCTCTTCCTCGCCGTGCGCGTTCCACAAGGGACCCAGCTGCGCGCCCCATTCTCAGGCCAGCTCAAAGCGGGAGATGCAGAGGTCAGCCTCCTGGGTGCTTTCGGGCGGATCATCTTCCGCGGCGTCTCGGGCACAAGCGGTGCAACCGCGGCGGGCAAGGCGATCGGTACAGCAGGTGAGCTGTAAGGCCTACGATGTTAGCTGACACCAGATGGCGAGGTGACAGTGCACTGGCTTACATCGGGAACGGCGTCGGCGCCCTTGTTCGTCGACGCCGCCTCCCTCCCAGCCTGGAAACGGATGACGCACGATCCCGCGCCTCTCCTCGGCCTCCCGCCGGCCACTTGGCTCCCCGACGTCGAGACCGAACGCGCACGGCGCGACGGCGTGACGGCCAGCGCGGCAGAGCGGTACTACGAGCTGCCCCCGGCCATCGAGCGCGGGTGGCGCGAGGTGCTCTACGACACCGCAGGGCGGGGATACCTCGACATGGTGAACAACGTCGCGGGCGTGGGGCACGGGCACCCGCGCCTCGCCGACGCGGTCGCGCAGCAGCTCCTTACGCTCAACACGAACAACCGCTTCCTCTACTCCTCCCTCGCCGCGTACATTGAGCGGCTGCGGGAGCTCGCACCCCACCCGAGCCTCAGCGCCGTGCTCCTCGTCAACAGCGGGAGCGAGGCGGTCGAACTTGCCCTCAAGCTCGCGTATGCGCACACGGGGCGGAGGGACGTCGTGGCCCTCCGCGAGGGATATCATGGGTGGACGGCGGCGTCGGACGCCGTCAGCACAAGCGCGTTCGACAACCCCTCAGCCCTTGGCAGCCGCCCGGAGCACGTGCACGTCGCTGAGGCCGTGAACCAGTACCGGAACCCAAAGACGGGCGCGGAGTATGCCTCTGGGGTCGAGGCACTCCTCGCCGCCCTCGACTCGGCCGGCACGCCCGTCGGCGCGTTCATCGCCGAGCCCGTGTTCGGGAACGGCGGCGGCGTGATCTACCCGGCCGGCTACCTGTCCAAGGTGTACGATGCAGTGCGCACGCGGGGCGGCCTCTGCATCGCGGACGAGGTGCAGGTTGGCCTCGGGCGGCTGGGGCACCATGCGTGGGGCGTACACGAACAGGGCGTGGTGCCCGACATCGTGGCCGTCGCCAAGGCGCTCGGGAACGCGTACCCTCTAGGGGCGGTGTACACGACCCCCGAGATTGCGGCGAGCCTGGCGCGCGAGGGCATGTTCTTCTCCTCGGCCGGCGGGGCGACGGCGAGCGCGGTCGCCGGGCTGGCCGTGCTGGACATTATGCGCGATGAGGGGTTGCAGGCCAACGCGGCGGCGGTGGGCGACCTGCTCGCCGAGCGATTTGGCGAGCTCATGGCCCGCCACCCGGTCATCGGGTGCGTGCACGGCATGGGGCTGTACCAGGGCATCGAGCTGGTTCGGGATCGGGAGAGCAAGGAGCCCGCGACGAGCGAGACGGCGTGGGTGTGCGAGCGCATGCTCGACTACGGCGTGATCATCCAGCCTACGAGTGAGCGGCAGAACGTGCTCAAGATCAAGCCGCCGCTCACCCTCACGCGGGAGCATGCGGAGGTATTCGTACACGCGCTCGACGCTGTGCTGGGCGAGCTGGAGGAGCGGATGAAGCAGGAGTAGAGATAAAGTAGATGCAGATACGTGTCAGCACAAGCCGGCCTTGGCCGTCTATTCTGGGTCTGCGCTCCAACCTTCCATGTCACTGCTACAACACAGCCCCAGCCTCCGCTGGAGAACGGCTCGACTCTCTCTGCCGCCTACCTCGCCCGCCCGCGCTCGCGCTCGTCCTCGACCGCCAGCTCGTGGATGCACCGCTCGAGCTCGGTGACCTGGTGCGCCATCTCTTCCAGCACGCGCCGGGTCCGCGGGCGCTCGGGCGAGCTTAGACTCCCGCGGCGTGACTGGGGTCAGCTGTGGTCATCTTACGCGGCTCGGCGGACTTACACCGCGGCGCTCGCCCGTCTCCCCCTCTCCCCGGGCCCGCTCGCGCTCGCGCTCCCCCTCGCCCCCGCCCTCCTTGCGCCGGCTCCGCGAGCTCGACCGCAACGAGATGACCGAAACGGTGCTGGTCACACTCGAGATCGACGCGATGCTGTCCCCGCCCCGGCGCCGATGCTTCTTCCCCCGCTTCTCGGCCTCGAGCGCGGCCTTAAACTGCATGAGCTGGGGTCAGCTGACATCGTAAAGGTAGCAGGCTCACATCCGCCTCGGCCTGGATGTTCCGCAGCTGGCCGACGGCGCTGGCGATGTTGCGCGCACTGAGGCGTTTCTGCGCTACCGAGGTTTCGCTCGACGACGAGGCTTCGGAGCCGGCCTGCGAGGCGGACATGATGCGTAAGGTGTGAGTTGGAGCGGTGAGCGGTGGGAGAGGAAGGGTAAGCAGTGAGCGGGGGGCGGAGGAGTAGTGAGGAGGCCCGCGGGCGAAGCCACCCCGCTTTGTGTCATCAGCTCGAGCCCTGGTTGCATTCAGTCTGTGCTTGGCGGCCTGTGCTCGGATTGATTGAATGCCTGGGGCGGCGGCGCGAGCGACAGATCGGGATGGCTAGGAGTGGACGCCACCCGAGCTGTTGCTGTGAATGAAGAAGCCGCAGAGCTTGTGAATGTGGGAATGGGAAGAAGACGATGTTGATGAGCTTGAGGTTGAGCAGAGGTGGCTGGTGTATTTGGTCCCGTGTGCCCACCCTGTGGTTTACATTCCTCACCTCCACATCCATGGTCCACTTGTCAAATTTTGAAACTCGGGTGGCGACAAGACGCGTTTCGACAACGACCACGACCCTGGTATGCATGCAGCCGGCATTGATCCAACCCTAAGGCTCTGTTACCTCTCCTCGGAGGATCATGAAACAAGGCCGGGCTTCACAATTGAGAGCTGGGGTGTACCGCAGGTACCATCAGTGTCCAGCAGGTAGAGCGCGTCTGGCGTGACGTCGAGATGTAACTGGCAGCGCCACAAACGCCACACAGGCAACGCTCGCCTCAGCAACATCACCTTCTTTCTCAAAGACAGCTCTCTCTCCTTGCGGCCATGCGGAATGCCCAGGCCCACCTCCGCCCAGCCCTGCCCTGAGACCCGAAGGGGTTCTTCCGGCCCACGCGTCTCGCGGCATGGAAGAGGCTTTTGACGTCATGAAGCAGCCAATGGATAGCGACGAGGCATGCAGTTGGCAGAGAGGGGCCCCTGCGCCCCGACGCCACCCGACCCGCGACTGTGACACATAGGGGCCCGGGAGAATGGGTCAACCTGCGAGAGGAGGGCAGGAGGAATGCGGAGAATGGTTCCCGTGCTTTTGGTATTGCACGAGCCTCTTGTGATCGTCAGAGTTCTATGGCGATGCGCGGCGGCGAACAGAGACGGCGTGCACGCGGCGTGCGAGGTCCGTGTGTGCCGGGGGGAGAAGGGGGTGTGGAGAGGAGGACAGAGGACAGTGCGACAAGGCTGTGCAAGGTGATGGCAGCAGCTGAGGAGGGAGAGAGTGCGGTGCGAGAGACGAGAGAGGGCGAGAGAGAGCGCCTCGTGCATTGACCTCGTCCGTGACCTCCTGTTTCCTTTCGCATCGGACGGACAAGACAATTTCTACTCTTCACCTCGACTACTCTTGTCCTCACTCACTCACTCGCTCACTCACTCACTCACCCACTCACTCACTCTCCTTCATCTGTCTCAAGTGACAACGTGCACGTGCCGCGCCCCCAGAACTGTGTGCACCGGCCCAGCTGCACGACTGAGCCCCCTCCCCCTTGTTCGCTTCCAACCTGCAAGGAGGCCTCGACGGGCGACAACTTCCGTTCCCTCCCCCTCTCGACAGTCGCATTCTTCCACATCGTCATCATATCCTCACCCACTCCTCTCCCTCTCGCCCGACGACGCAAAACAGCATCAGCAGGGGCACTCTGACCCCTCCGAGTCCGCCCCTCCACCACCCGCCGCCGCCCATCCGGTGGCAACTGCCCGCGAGGCCTCAAGCACTCACCATCCCCTCATTCACCACACCATGCCGCCCCCCGCGCCGCAGGGCCTCGAGGGCGAGCGCTTCCGCCGCAAGCACCTCTCGCTGATGCTCGGCGCGCTGGACGCCATGTTGGCGTTCAAGGCGGCCGTGGGGAGTACCCCAGGGCGCGTGCATCCGAACGTGGTCCGGGCGACGCCGTTCTTCGCCAACCGCGGCCCGAGCCGGCGCATCGGCACGGTGGTCAACACGTACGCGCTGACCCTGCGTACCGTCGACGGGACAGAGAACCGCGAGCTGGTGAGCCAACGCCACCCGCACGAGCCCGCTGATGCATAGGAGAAGCTCTTCTTTGACGAGAACGCCATCCTCCTCCCGTCACGCCTCGCGTGCAAGGCCTGCACAGATGATGGCGTCAAGTGCTTCGCTCGACGCGAGGGCATCGGGTATGTGTGTGCCGCCACCACCGAGCCATTCGTGGACGAGAAGGCCGTGCTGCAGTGGGTTGGGCACTGGCGCGAGAGCGCGCCGTACGACTACTGCGGGAGTGAGGCCGAGTGGCTCGCCGACCTCGAGGAGGTGATTTCCGCGATGCGCCAGAACGCACCAAAGCACCCAGAGCGCCGGTGGCCCGCCAACACCAACGCCGACCAGCTCGTCCGCGCTGGAGTCGTGGGCGAGAAGGACCTCAACCAGTGGGTGGACGCCGATAGGGAGGCGGGGACTGACCGCAGTGATGCGGCTCCTCCCAAGGACGGAGACGACAGGTGGGTGTGGGTCCCCGTCACGTTGTGGGTGGGGGCGTCATTCTCGCTGACTCCAGTGAACCGCCTCGGAAGCGTCGACACCTGTCTCCGGACGGGCGCGAGGTCAGGCCAGCGCCACGGCGATCTAACCAGGGCCCCCACCTCCGCAGCGTCAGCGGCCCGACACACCACCGCTCAGTCTCCAACACCAGCCGCGAGCACGAAAGCCTTCCCAGCCCGGCAACAACATCGCGCTCAGCCAACTCTTCTATGGAGACCGACCCTCGACACCCCCACTTCACCATATCAGACGCCCACCACCTCTCGCACCCGTCGCACCACGGATCAAGAGCTCGCTCGACGTCATACTCTGTCCAACATCCCCACCCGCAACCACCTTACCCGTCACAACTACACCCACACTCACAACATTACCACCCGCATCTGCAACCGCATCCCCAGCCACATGCCCACGCCCACCACCCACCGGCACTGCCCTCACGTCACACGTCTGGGTCCGGCTCGCGCTCCCGTGCCAACTCGCACCAGCCGCCGGCGCTTCCCCTCATCCAGCCACATCCGTCGCAGCGCGCGCAGGCACCACGATCAGCATCATACAGCCAGCCGACCACACCCACAGTCCCGCACCCGCCGCAGGACGAGGAGATGATGGGCCGCGCCAAGGAATATTACTACACTCTGCAAGGTCACCTCGACAAGTCTCTCGCCCTAATCAAGGCAGACGAGGCGTCGGAGAAGGCCGTCGCCTCTGGCCTCGAGCAGCTGGACCGCCGCAAGGCCGAGCTGCAGGACGTGCAGAAGCGGCTCAAGATCGAGATCCGCGACCGCTCGAACGAGGTGCGCCGCATCCGCGAGGAGATGCTCGCGCTGCGTAACGACACCCGGGTCTGGACCAACGAGGACGACAAGGGCCGCAATGGGGCCTGAGCGCCGCCGGGCGGGCCTGGGCGAGGGACGTAGTGATAGGCCGTGGCGGGGAGACTGAGATGGTGCACGCGGCGCAATGGGCATGACCCTGGGTCGCGGCCCTTTGTGAGCTGGAAGGTGACGCTGAAGGGCCCATCCATGATAAAAGTAGGTACTGTAGAGCGACTAGACCATACACAGACGACGTGTAGAACGCGGCCTGAGCGCCAACCGCTTGGGGTAAGGCAGCTCTGGTAACGCGGGCTCGAGCCAGAGTGAGGGAGCGGGTTGACCCAGTGGACAGCTCGATACATGCAGATGTGACCGCAGGCGGGGTGTGCAGAGAGCCACGAGAGGGATAGGCCAGAGATAAGCCATAGGGCATGGCCTCACGGATTCAACATCCGCAGCCTGGCCCACGGACCTGCTGGCCACCGGACGCACCTACGAGACGCGCCCCAGTCCGGGGTGGATACGATGCTGTGCAAGCTCGTCGTCCGTGAGCGCACATGACCCGTCTTTCATGATCTCGACATAATCCGCGATCGGAAAGTTGCCGCTCTGCTTATGAGGCAGACAAATTTCGATTGACTAAAAGCCTTCCAACGCTCGTATAGCGTAGGTGGTTATCACAGTCCGTTGTGGATTGAGTGTCTCATCCGGGCTAACCGCTGTTCGACTCAGCGTGCGAGCATTGCTTTTTGAGCGTTGCCACCCCTCCTGTTCTCCCAACGGCAATGCGTTGCGCACTCATGCACATTGAAGTGCCCCATGCTTGGCACTGGAGCATGCTTGATACTGGAGGCGGCGGGCTCTGCCATACTGAAACAACTCAGATGCAGCTTTTAGTTCAGCCAGTTTGTCTCGATCGACTCGCCATGACTTCAGCCTGATGATGCTGATCACATGCACGTGTGCTGGATCCATGGCGATACCCGGACACAGCTGGGTACACCCGACTCACCTCCGATCTCCGAAGGAGATAGACAGCGATCACATCGCTCCAACGCACAAGGTTGTGAGCTTGCGCCAGCCATACGCTGGGCAAGGTACGGCCGTGAGCAGGCGGCGGGCTCGCCGACCCAGAAACCCCTCCCGCGCGCTTCCAAAGTCCGGCAACTCCCCCAGGCGCAGTGTAGCTTGAGCGGGATACCTAAAAGTGTCCGACGCTGGACGAAAGTTTGGGCTGACGACGCCCAGAACAAGCTCAGTTTCAGGTGTGCCACACTAAGCTTGATGCGGTGACGCACGCTTTTGGGCGATCGTCGACCAGAGCCTAAAGCTGAAACTCTGGCGCTGCGGCCATGATCGGTCGGGCGTTCCGACGGGGGCATGTGATGGCCTGCAACGGCCTTGTGGTCGCTCGTAGCGCGGTGCTCACCTGGAGTTACGAAGATGAAGAAGGCTCACTAGACTGCAACTTTGACAAGGTGCTTGGGAAGAAGTATAAGAGCTATGCACAGCACACTCGCCAAGCCAAGCTCAACATGTCCCTCCACAGCCTGACCAAGCCCTCGCCCGCGGCGCAGGCAGAGCGCCGCGCCTGCGCCGCCAAGCAGGCCCAGGGCCAGCACCTCATCTGGGTGGTCATCGCCGGCATCGTCCTCCTCCTCACGGTGCACCACCTCCTCACGGCGCTGCGCACCCGCCTCCTCCGCAGGCGGGAGGGCGCCCGGCGCGCCCGCCAGAGCTGGCGCATCTCGCTCGCCGACCCCGCCCCCAAGCAGCTCACCTACGCCGGCGTGGCCCTCCGCGCCGCCCGCGCAGCCTATGCCAACACCATGCACGTCCGCCGCTACCCCCTCCTCCTGTGGAGCGCGACCGGGGCCGAGGTCCTCGCCTCCCTCGCGTACACCGGCCTCATCCTCGGCGTCACCTTCTGGTCGGGCTACTCTGGCGAGATGCGATACCTCAGGCCGATGGGGCACGCCGCGTTCGCCCAGCTCCCCCTGGTGATCGGGCTCGCGGCGCGCAACTCCGTCCTCTCGGCCGTCACGGGCGTCTCTACCCACGCGCTCAAGGGGCTCCACCGCGCCGCCGGGAGAGTGTGCGTCCTCACCGCGACCATCCACTCGGCCGGATACCTCGCCAAGGGCTTCAAGCCGAGCTGGATGTTCATCACCGGGCTGGTGGCGTGGATGCCCCTCCTCCTTCTCCTGGTGTCGTCATTCGCGGCCCTCCGCCGCGCCGCGTACGAGCTCTTCATCGCCTTCCACATACTCATGGTCGTGGCCACCATCGCCGGGTGCTGGCTCCACGCCCCGAGCATGTACTTCCGGGCGTGGATCATCGCGGGCCTGGCGCTGTGGCTCCTCGACCGCCTCGCCTCCCTCGCCCGCCTCGCCGTCAACTCCCTCGCCTCCTCCAAGCCCGAGATCGAGGTCCTCTCCCCGGACGTCGTGCGCGTCGCCATCCCCTCCCGCCTTACCTGGAAGGCGGGGCAGCACGCCTACCTCCGCACCGCGACCCAGTCCCACCCCTTCACCCTCGCCTCCCCCACCGAGGCCACGTTCCTCATCCGCGCGCACAAGGGCTTCACCGCCCGCCTCCTCACCTCCACCCCCCGGATCGCCCTCGACGGGCCGTACGGCTCACCGCCCGACCTGAACGCCTACGCCACTGTGCTCCTCGTGACCGGCGGCACCGGGGTGAGCTACGGCCTCGCCCACCTGGCGGCCATCATCGCCGCCGCGCACAAGCACACCTCCTCCGCCGCGCAGGTCCGCCTCGTTTGGAACGTCCGCTCGTCGTCGCACGTGCGCTGGATCGCACCCCTCCTCAACGACGCGCTGGCTCGGGGCAGCGGCTACGTCCGCATCGCGGTCGACGTGTACGTCACCCGCTCGCACCTCTCAAACGAGGGGAGTGGCGCCGAGACGCCCGGCGCCTCCCCACCCGACACCCCCGGGTCTGGCCACAGCCGCGCGGCATCCCCCATTGCCGAGCCGCCGGCCGCCCTCCTCCGCACCGCTTCTCACGTCTCGTCCGCCACCTTCGGCTCCGAGTCGATCTACTCCCAGCCCTGCCCCACCTCCCTCTCCCTCCCGCAGTTCACCGACGACCTGGAGAAGGGCGCCGTGTCGTCCCGCTCTTCGAGCCCCACCCTCGCCGGTGACCTCGAGAAGGCCTCTTTCGAATACCACCCGGCTTTCGGCCCGCTCGCCGGGCTCGACGTGTACGGCCTCTCGCCTGCCGCGGCGCTCGTCACTACCCTCCACAGGGGGCGGAGCGATGCCGAGACGCTCCTCCGCGCCGACCTGGCTTCGCCGGACGGCGGAGTCGCCGTCGCCGTGTGCGGCCCTCCCTCGCTCGACCGCGACGTGCGCCGGGCCGTGTTGGAGGTCAACGGCGTACGGGACGCGCTGGGCGGGCAGGAGCCGGTGGCGTTCTTCAGCGAGACATTTGAAATGTGACCACACTCGGCGAAGGTGGTCAGCAGGAGTTGTAACATGGTGTATAGAAAAGAATCAAGTTCGAGCACGTTCAGAGCGCAGCACAGCATGCATAGCGGCCGCTCGGCGGCCCCGTCAGCGGCACGAGGGCTCCGTATCGTCAGTTCAATTGGCGCAGCGGTTAGCGCGGCAGATTGCAACGAGCTCCTTCGTCACGATCTGTAGGTCCTTGGTTCAATTCCGAGATTGAACTTTTTAGGTGCTCCGCGTGTGCTGTGGTGCTCTCGGAGTGGTCAGAGAGGACGTGGGGGCCAAGGGAGGCGACGAGCGGGATCGTCGGACCGAACAGATGTCGGCTCCCCCCACTTTAGATATGATAACGCGCGACTGATTTGCCGGGACCTGAGATCTGCAAGACATGAGATCTGCAACCTAGAGTGCGAGAGCAGAACAACCTCTGCAGCTGGCCGCGGCTCGGCATTCCAGTTGGCAGAGCGCGGGCACCAGGGAGGGAATAATACAGCTCGCCGAGGGGAGGACCACCGGCCCACGTCAACCGAGGGATGCATCTCCTGCCTCCCTGGCCCGAAACCCCGGCAAAATTTTATCCACGCGCCATGCGTCTCCCCGGTCTGCGTCCAAAAGATCTGCTCGAGGAGGCTCCTCGGAACAGGTCACGACGGGGGTCGAACCCGCAATCTCCTGATGTACTCGTCGTAGTCAGACGCGATGCCATTTCGCCACGCGACCTCTTGGTGTCTGTTGGGGCGAGATAGGTTAGTTGCGGCGATTGGCCGCTCTCGCTGACGGCGCGGGTCACAATGCATGCATACGAGGCCTACCAGAGGTCCTCGTCGTCCTCGGACTCGCTCACATCGCCTTCTTCGCCCCTGGAAGTGGCTTAAACGGGGATGGGTACCTCCTCGAACTCGTCCTCGTCGAGGTCGTCCTGGTCGTTGGCAGAGACGGCCGGCGGAGCCAGCATGTCTGGTCCCTCTTCGTCGCTCTCGTCCCACATTCCATTCAACTCATCGACCAGCTCCTGCTCCTCGTCCCCCATAGCAGCCCACTTGCTCCACTTGGGCTGGTTGGCAGGCTGCGAGAGCGGGCGGGGCAGGATGCTCTTGCTCTTAGGGAGTGGCTTGATCTTCCTTGACGTGTCCGGCTTGTCCTTGGTCGTCTCCACCCCCTTCCCCTTCCCCTTCGGCTTCGCAGGGCTGGTCCTGAGGATGTGTTTGGCAAAGACACACGGCACACCGCGGTGCAGGCACGTCTCGCAGTCGCTGTACAACTCCTCCTTCCAGCCGCCGAACACCGCCTGGCTCTTGGCCTTGTACACGAGGCACGGGCACCCGCCCTCGAGACAGCAGGCACAAGCTGCTGCGCGGGGGAGGACCTTGTGTTGCTTGGTCGAGCGGTTTGCCCTTTGGAACTGCGTCAGCGGTGTAAAGAGGTGGACGTACAGTCTTGGCAACGGCTGGGCGGTGGATGGCGGGGACAGCCTCAAGGAGTGTCTTCTGTTCGTCTGACATCGCCGATGAGCGAGTGACACGCGGCTTCCTGGTCTTGGTCGGGCGCTTGGGTGAGATAAGGGTGGCGGCGAGCTTCTTCTTGGGGGTGGTCGGAGCTCTGGGGTTGGGAGGGGCTACCTGCATGCCTGTGGCCTTGGTTGCTGACGTGCTTGCCTTGCTTGCCTTGCTTTCAGTGACGGTAGGAATGTTCGGAAGGGCAAGGGTCAGCGGGCGCGCAGGAAGGGCAAGCCCGGTCGACACTTTGCCGCCGGTGGTCTGTCTTGAACTGCTGGTCATGGAGGTCGGGCATGGGGTGTCGACTTCCCCGTCGCGCTTGCGCTTGCGGCTGGGGGTGAAGGGCGAGGCGTTCAAGTGCTGCGCAACTGGACTGGTCGGTGGAAGTGTGGCGGGAGGGAGGGACAGCGAGGTCGGGTGTTGCGGAAAGCGCTTGGAGGTCTTGCCGGGCGTGTGGCCAATCTCGTCGCGCTTCCGCTTGGGAATGGCGGGAGAGACGATCGAGAACGTCGCTACGGGGCTCGCCAGAGGATGTTCGAGGTGGGCAATGGAGTTGGTATCCGACGAGGGGAGCGGTTGGCTGGTGGGAGGAGAGGTGAGGAAGTGCTCTGCAACCCACTGCTGGACCGGCTCCTTGGAAAAGACGTCCATCAGAACCGCCATGCACTCGGCAGGAGTGGCCTCTGGGCGTGGGTTTGGAGGCGCAGGAACTGCATGAGGTCCAGGGTGGCGGAGGGCGGGATCACCTGTCTGCACGGCAGGTGGGGTCGGCTGGAGTGGCGTGCAGAGCGACACGGGGGTGGGGAGGTACTGGTGAGGGCTAGGAGTGAAGCGCCCTGGAGGCGCTGGGAGCTGTTGTGCGGGCGGGCGCGAGGGGGTGGCGTGCTGTTGCGGTGGAGTGGGGAGGTGTCCTGCGCTCGGCACGAGGGGTGCGGTGGGGGTCGAGGTGCTCGGCGAGGCGACCTGTGACTGGGAAAAGTCGAGAGGAGGAAGGTTAGGGCCCCATTGGGGGTGCTGGCAGGCGTTGGTTGAACCCGAAAGGGTGGTAGGCTGCGGGAGAGGGAGCAGGCCACAGTGGACGAGGAAAGCGCGCTTGGTGGCCATGGGCTGGGCTCGGATAGCCATGAGCACCTCGTACGTGATGCGGCCGCTCTTGAGCTGGGCCTCCACCTGATCCTTGAAGTACGCGGCCTCCTGCTGGGTGTATGGGAGAGACATGGTTGACGAGAGGTAAGGGAGAGGAGAGATGAGAGGGTGGGATGAGTTGACGTTCTCGTCTTATGCAGTGGCGAGTGATGCATGATGCATGCGGCCTGGATGAGTGGACAGTGAAGTCAGTACTGGCATCCACAACAATCAATGTTGGGCTAGTGATGGGAGTGAATGGGTGCTGAGACAATGGAGCGATGATCTGCATTTGGAAGGTGGTGTGTAAAGTCAGTCGCGTGGTCGCATGATGGCGGATCGACACCGCTCCGCACTTTCGCACCCAGCCAGCCTCCGCCACCCCCACCCGGCCTCCTGCGTCGGGGTCTGCCTCGCACCCGCTGGACTTCCGTGGGCTTGGAATATCCGAAGGCTGCAGGGCCGGCAGATTATCCACCAGATTAGCGGGGGCCAAGTGCCCCGCCCTCCTACATGCCTCCTGCCCTCCCTGTGCACGGACCCAACATGGTTCGAGGCGCGAGACCGGTGACAATGGAGGCACGGAACGTGACCCTGCACCTGTGTGCGGCATCCATGCAGACACGCATCCGAGCTCGAGCTGTCCATTGTGAGGTGAGAGCCTCGCACTTACAGGACGTCTGCATTGATAAACACTGACTGGCCATAGCTGGTGCTGGAGTCAGGCCAGATAGCCGCTAGTGTCAACCTTATCAGCGGGGCCTTGGCGGTGACAGCGCCCAGCATGCAAGTCTGGCCACTGGCCAGTCACCGTTCTTGTCGCCCATGATAGCAGCGTTTGAGGTATGCAAGAACGCCCTGTACGCTGTGGCCGCCAAATTTCATGTGCGGTCACGTTGTGTGCACCGTTACCGCCGCTCCTGCACTTTGTGGCATGCACTCGGCGGGTACGCACCACCTCATACCGGAGTCCAGCCGGAGGTACCGCCGGGGAACAGGCGAAGGAGGGTGCTGGGGGCCCAGTGCGAGGTATCGGGGCCAGCCGGACTGCCGCTTGGGGCAGCGTGGTGCACCGCTAGGGTCGCCAGCAGCAGGGGCCACGATCCGGAGCGCATGGTGCCCTCCACTCGGCCTGGCCGCATGTTTGGGGGCGAGGTGCGGTACGAGCTGTGGGCTCATGGGTGTTGTTCTCGGCCAGCGTCGCAAGGTATCACGAGGGCAGTCTTCCCCACTGCCCCCCATGCAGTCCACCACCCTCGACAAGCCGCCCGTGGCGGCACGTTAAGACACGTCCCCCTCGACGCTATATCAGCCGCTAAGACGCGCCGACTGCGTCGACCACTGTCCTCGCACCCAAACTTTAGCTTGACAAACACTGGCCGTAATTGCAAGGGCGAAGGCTGTCCGTCCTGACGCACAGACGCCTCCTCCCTGCTCCACCACTCCCTGCGGCTACTGCATCGGTCACTCTCGTTGTTGGCGCCTGCCTTTCGGCCATGCAGCACGAGCCGTTGCCTACGCCAACTCGCTCTTGCCAGTGCTCGCGCCCGCCGACCACGGCCCGCTTCATAACCCTCGCTCAAGGACACTTGCTCTTCCCCAAACGCCAACCCCACTTCCCCTCTCTCGCACCAACGCACCCACTGCACTGAGCGTGCACCATTTCCATTCCTTCACCCCTCTGCAGTCACCGTCCGCACCAGCCGCACCGCAGCCATGACAACCATGACGCGCTCGACGTCGCGGCTGTTCAAGCGCAGCGACGACGGCTTCCCAGGTGAGTCGCGCGCCGGGTGCGCTGACAATAGTGTCTCCCCAGTCGGCGCTGTTTGGGCGCAAGCGGCGCTCGCAGACCGAGGGCGGGGCGCGGGCCGAGGACAAGCCGTGGGCCCGCTTCACGGCCAAGGTCACGGCGACGTTCACCTCGCTCGGACCCACGTCGCCGCAGCCGCAGCAAGGCGAACCACGCCGCGCGCAGACACCCACCGCTGAAATGATGATGCCCCGGCGGCTGCCGACTCAGACCCTCCAAGTCGAGGTTGAGGTCGAGCCGCGCAGGCAACAGTCCTTCGTCCACCCCTACAACCATCCTTTCCTCAAGGAGACCGGCCCCCCACCCTCCATCTCCTCCCGCCGCGAGTCTCTCAAGCCCCCACCACGCCCCTCGTCCCGCCGCCTGAGCATCCAGAGCTCGGCCAGCGACCTCACCTACGTCTCCGCACCCAACACCCCGATCATGAAACACACCCCAAGTTTCAAGCGGTCCACCTCGCCCCCGCGCAGCTTTAACAGCCCCACCCCTCTCCCCACTCCCCCACCAAGCGCCAAGCACACCACGTTCCTGCCGGAGCGCACCCGCAAGCCCTCATTAGGCTTCCCTACCGAGCGCATCGAGCGCACCCCCAAGCCATGGAGTGGCCATCGTGAGTCGCCGCCGGGGCGCACTGACACGCAGCCTTCGCAATGAGACCACCAGGTGGCCTATCTTCAAAGGGTGACGACATGTTTGATCTGGGGTCTGTCATGCCCGTGGACGACAAGCCCACAGGGATAGCAAAGGAGCTGGTCCAGCGCCAGCCAACACCAGAGCCAGTGCCCGTGCCCGAGCCAGAGCCAGTCTTCAACCCTCCACCAGTCAGCCGCCCCTTCGCCGCGAGCAAGAATCGCCCCCGCCGCGGCACCTTTGGCTCGGGGGACGCGCCCACCCTCGACGGCGACAGCGAGGACGAGTTCCACGGCCGCCGGCGGTATCGGTACCAAGACGACGAGCGCGAGTACGAGTACGGCCGGTGGCGCTAGAGGGCGAGCTCAGACCGATCGGATAGGCTCCTTTGTTTGTTGCATGCACCTTGTTTCCAGCTCGAGGGTAGGAGACGACATTAGAGTTGGCGGCGAGTGCGTCAGAAGGGTGCGACAGGACGTCAGAGAGGAATGAGGCGCCGTGGCGTGTGTGCTGTTGTCCGAATGGTCCGTGAGCTGGGGCCCACGGCGGGCGGGACGAGAGGACGCGCAGCAGGGTCGCGTGGGTTCGGAGCGCGCCACCCTCCTTTGCCGCCATGTCCGTGGTTGATGGGCCGGGAAGGATTGGGTGGAGGTACCTCTGAGGCCGTGCTCAGCCCAACTGCCAGCACGTCATGCCGGCGGCCGCCTGATCTGGGGTGTGGCTGCATACCTCTGGCTGGTGACAGGGATCAGGTCACTCCGACTGGGATGCCGTGCGGAACGGGGCCTGTGCTAGCTGCAGAGCAACCGGGAGCCGGGAAGTCGTTGAGGAGGGGGCTACGACCCCTGCATTCGCATGATGGGCGTGGTCAGCAATGGAGGGAAGGGGTACAATCGTCCAGGCTGTGGGCGAGGGTGAGAAGGGGTGGGAGAAAGCCCACTCTACTGCAGCACGAACGATTGAGTTCGAGGACATGTGGTGTTGGTCGAAAAGAGGTGCGCTGGAGTCGACAGTCAAGTGTTGCATGTTGAGAGGGTCACGCTGATCGGGCGGTTACAGAGCGTTCATAAAGACAGAGACACAGAGGCACGAGGTGAGTGGAACCAAGATGAGATCGGCATCTAAAACCTTGCTCACCATCGTCCATGTTCTGGGTCTGGACTGTGCTCACGACAATAGGCCTTGTGAATAGCTGAGTAGCCTCTCTGCCGGCATAGTCTCACTTTCAGCACTTCCAGTCTCTCGGCTCCCTATTGAGCCTGCAGTCCAGAACACCCGGTTCCTTCCAGCAACTCAATCGCATCAATTGGAATCAGGGCGGCAGTTCCTCCACAGTTTTTCCGTCTACAGGCCAGACGCGTTTAGCTCTTGGCACCATGTTGCCGTTGACCCTGTACACTCACCCTCACTCCCCAATGTCTCCCTCTCGTCATCTCCGAGGACCAGGCAACGATAAGCGCACCCAATTTGGTCGGGGCGCAAACTGAATTGCTGACATCCCTTTTGCACTCGCCACGGCACGGCGCAAACCCCCACCACCGCAATATTTCGCATGCGTCCCCCTCTTCGGTCGTGCGCCTCGCTCAAAGGCTCGTCAGTGAGCAAGGGTCGAGGCTGATGGTTGGAGGGCTCTATGCGCCACCATCACTCCGCAGCGTGGGGGTGGGTGCAGGACTGCCGCAATTCATGGCTCGCCTTGCCCTGTCCTGCTTGTCGGCGTCACCTCGGTGCTCGGGTTGTACTGGCTAGCTGGGGAGCGCACATCGAGGAGACGCCTGGCGTGCGCTGCGCCGGAACGTATTGTTTCTCATCTTATCATCTTACTCTCATCTCTGCTCAGCTCAACAGCTCAACGACATCGAGAGAAGTCAGGCTCGTGGGACAGTCACCCATCCCCCCCACCCCACTTCCTCTCCCAGCCTCCCTTCGACTGCCCACCCACGTTCCGCCTGGCCAGATGTACGGCCTCTCTCCACAGAGGCGGCCGATGACATGGCGCATGGTCGTTCCCCTCATCATTCTCGTCATCGCTGCGGGACAGTTCGCCGTCATCCTCGCCGAGTACTTTGAGGTTCACCTGCCCGTGCGCCTCGATGTCACCTGGCAGGCGGCGCGCACACCCGAAGTCCCCGCGCCGCAGTTCATGGACGCTCAGGCGCAGCTTGTTGACATCCCGACTGCGTTCTCCGACCCCTCGGCGGACAACTACCGCTGGTACACCGAGGCCAAGCTCCGCCAGCTCACGGCCTGCATGACGAGGGGCGACTGCGAGCCTAACGCCGACAAGGTACATTGGCAGTTATCGGGAACAGCAGCTAACCCCAGATTGCCATCTTCGCGAGCTGGCACTGCCAGTGGGCGCTGTACGACGACTACCGGGGCGGGGAGGGCGTGTGGTGTAGGGGCATGATGCGCTCCCTTGAGCGGCAGGGGTTCACTGTGCTGCACGGTGGCGATAACGATTGGCGTGAGTACGCTGCAAGAGGCTTCCAAGTAAACTGGAGGCACAGGCTGACTCCAGGCTACATCCACCACCTGCACCGGCAGCTGGGAGACATGGTGCGCGTCGTGGTTGCCGACCCAGGGGAGGAGAGCCACAAGGGTACCTTTGAGCAATACCAGAAGAGCGCATCGCGGCCAGACGGCATCCCGGCGTGGAAGGTGAGGGCGGACATCGAACACGCTAACCCCAGTGGTTCCGCATGGCCTACTACCCCACCGGCGAGTCGGGCATCGTGGGCAAGGCGTGGATGATCACGGCGGAGCCGCGCTTCCCCCGCCCCGAGGACATCGAGCTCGTCCACTCCGCCTCAACGCCCGACGACTACACGTACGGCCCCTCTTGGTTCTCCACCGGGAGCGAGGAGCTGCAGGTCAAGTCGGCGCCCGGTGAGGCCGACTTCACCTTCTTGGGGTATGGCATCATGCCGTATCCCGAGGACACGGCGGTCGTGCCGTGGAGCGACCGCCCGAACCGCGTCTACATCCTCGCCAAGCAGGCACACTACTTCCACAACGGCCACCAGCACGTGTACAACTTCTCCTTCTTTGAGCGTGCGGCGGCCGAGCTCGCCCCCGAGTTCCCTGGCTTCGAGTTTGTCGGCGGGTTTGAGGACAACCGCTCGGACGAGGACAAGGCCAAGTGGGGGCCCGTGCCCGCCGTCATCAAGAACTTTGGGATCATGAACGCGACGCGCTTCGACGAGGAGTACGGCAAGTCGCGGCTGCTGCTCGGCATCGGGTCGCCGCCCCTCTCGCCGAGCCCGTACCGCGCTCTCTCGCGGGGCGTGCCGTTCGCGAACCCGCACACGATGCGCGAGGACGGCAGCGGCTGGGCGTACCAGCAGCACGAGAGCATGATGGACGTCCCCGAGCCGTACGTGTACCAGGTCGAGGCGTTCAACTACACGTCGTTTGTCGAGACTATTCGCAAGGCTTTGAGGACACCGATCGAGCCGCTCCGCTTCGAGCGGATGCGCCAGGCCACCGTGGACCGTCGCATGTTGGACTGGGTCACGTACGACTGGCGCCGGCTGGCCGCGCAGATCCTCGAGGACCGGTTAGCGGGCAACGAGACGCAGGGGAGCGACTCGGTGCGCGTGTTTGAGCTGTGAGGCGGCGGTGAACACTTTGGGTCTGCTGGACAGGACAATTTCATGTTGTAAACTCTCTCATCATGCATGTGCACATTGCGCTACTCACGGTCTCCAGTTCTGATCTACAACTCTGACATCTGTTCTTCCCTGTGTCATCTCTGGTGTCGGCTATCCTGCCTGCTCCGCCGGGCGCCCTGTCCGTCGGCCACAGCCTCAGCCTCCTGACTACGCACGCTTCTCTTTACACCCGGGTTCTCCACACCACCTCAATACGCAAGCCGACGCGTCGAGCTAACCAGCCCGCTCATCTGGCGCTGCACGCTGTCGAAGCGCATGTATCCGCACGCCTCGCTCTCCAGGTGGTTGGTGAACGCGGCGAGCGTCTTAAAGTCCTGGCGGCACGTGCGCTGGGGGCAGTGGTACAGGGACTGGCGGTGGGCAGCCGAGTTGAGGTGCTGGTTCAGACCGTGGAGGGAGCGGAACTCGCGGTGGCAGATGTAGCACTCGTACGCGTCGCCGTTCCAGCTGTTCTCGTTGACGAGGTACTGCGCGCCCTCGTCCTCCCACGAGAGGAGGTGCTTGGTGAAGGTGCCGCCGGGGTCCTGCTCGCGCACGGTGTCGTACACCGTCTGGCGGTTGAGGTGGCGCGCGTTCGCACACGCGTTCATCTCATAGTGGTGCGCGAGGCCTGCGGCGGTCGTGAACCCGCGCTTGCAGAAGGGGCACGTGATAGCGTCTGGGAGGTGTGCGCGCGAGTGGAGGTGCTGGCGTCAGCGGCTGATGAGGTCGCTGTCTCTGGCCTACTCGGAATCCGGGCGCAGGCAGGTTTGCTGTGTACCTCAGGATACGAGCCACACAGTCATTGGTTCGCCCCGATCTCACCGCCCGGACCATGCCAGCTCGAGGCCCAGACAAACTGCCAGATAATACGGCCGCCTCGCGCCTCGTCGGTTCCCCCTCCCACACTTGTCTGTCACACTTCGCCCCGCCAACACCACCTTGGCTTTCACCTCGCCCCGCCAGTCCCTCCCACAAACACGCACCTGCTTGAGGTTGTTGGCGTTCCGGAAGAAGCGGTCGCAGTCGCCGCAGTAGTTGTGGTCGTCGTGCTCGTGGTCGTCGCGGTCCTCCTCGGTCGCGTACGTCCAGTCGCAGGCGCGGCACTCGTAATCCACCGGATCCTCGTGAGCAAAGTGGTCGAGAGCGAGCATGTGCTGGTAGCGGGCGTTCTCGCTGCGAAGCACGCGGGGACACGTGTCACACTCGAACGGGGGAGGGCTGTGGCCGGTCGCCGCGCAGTGGTTGTCGCGCGCCCGCCAGCCGGCGGGGAACGTCTTTCCACACGTCCCGCACTCGAAGAGGTTGTCCCAGGCGCCCATGCTGACTGCCAGGTCTATACCCGAAAGCAGCAAGTGGCCGTTGACCGTTGAAGACAAAAGAGAGGAGTGAAAGTGAGTGGTGTGACAGTGGAGTGGGCTCGTGCCGAGTCACATTCCCACCACCCTGGAAGGTGCCCCGGATTCTCGGCCCGGGCACTACCCAGGGAGGAGGTGGAGGTCGATCACCCCAGATTTGTGCCACACGCCACCCCCCTCGCCACCAACTTGCTTCTCCTCGCCATCACCCCTCTCGCCCACGCACACGCGAGCATGCACAGTACCAAAAGCAATGCTCACAAGCCGGCAAAGACGTGATTCGAACACGTGCTCCCGAAGGAAACTGATCCAGTGGGGTACTAGAAGTCAGACGCGATAACCACTCCGCCACTTCGCCCAGGCTGTGTGATGATATGAGGAACCGCGTCCGCGCGCTCTGGCTCCCGTTTCCGGCCCCCAGAGGTCAAAACAAGCATGCAGCGAGCTTGTACGCGCTTCTGCGCATGCATACATTCGCTCAGCTCAGCAGTTGGGCCATTCCTCCGTCCGCAACATGCTTCCGAAGTCGACCGCCACCTGTTCAACTCACTGCTACCGAACCAATTGTACAGCCTATTAATACATGCATGGGGTGTTAAATCTCTATTCCAGCCTTCTGAAGCGCTAGCACGTTGCCACCCTTCACGACGCCTCGGTGTTGCACGACGGACAGCGGGATCGTATGCGGCTCATCGGGGCGGGCCCACTTGAAATGCGAGCCGCCATTCTTCTTGGGCACTTGCTCGTAGCCGGCGTTGCGGAGTGCGCGCTCGACTTTGCGGATCGGCTCATCGACGGCCATTGTGGTGTGCGTGCGTGGGTTGAGCGGTGGAGGTTTGGGGTTGTGCGAAGGTCGGAGGTGGTGGGCTCGAGCGGAGTGGCTTGGAGCAGTCGGGGGAAGGCGAGGGAAGGTGTCTTGGTGAGGGCGTGAGGTGGTGAGGCACTGGAGTACTCGCAGTCGGTGCAGAGCAGCATCGCGCTCGGCGCCGCTCTTATGCTTTCGGAGCTGTCGACGATGAGGACCTTTCGCGTTGAACTAGTCGCAGGTCGTTTGTGTTTAATGAGCAGATGCTGAAGTCATTCCAACAAGACAATGCAAAGCGGTGCGTGATAGTGTTTCGTACCTGCAAGGCATGCGAAGTTTCCTGCAAGAGGGCGGCATCAGGCCACCACCAAGTCACGGTTTCCACTGCCTTCAGATCAGACTGCGGGTACATGAGTGACGCGCGACATCAACCCCTCACCATACCAGCATCGTACAAGCCCACTCTAATCATATCTGCTTTCACCCTCAAATCACAGCCGCCTTCACTTTTTGTTCGCTCCACCCTCATCATCCGCCCCATCGGTCCACATCCCCGCGCCGAGACCCCTCGCGCGCCGCGGGCGGCGGACTACCACAGTCGCCGCTCGTTACGCACCGCCGCGCCGTGGGCGTTGCCCACTGGCTTCAGCCCGAACCGCGCGTTCTTGATCATGTCCGCGCCGAGCATCCCCTGCATGGACCGCGGCGTGTCCCTGTGGTGAGCCGTGGCCGTGGCCCACTCACTCACTGGTCCGAGCGTGGGGGCGAGGACACTTCCGAGGGCGAGTGTGGGCGAGGGCTCGTCGACACACTGTTGGTGGCGGTGGTGGCGGTGGCGCTCGACGTCGTCGTCACGGTGGACGGTGCGCTCGGCACCGCGCTCGGCGCACTGCTCTCGATGTGCTTGAGCCCCTGGGCAGCGGCCTGGAGCATGGCAGGCGTGGCGTGTAGTATCGCCTGCATGGACTTGGGCTCGCGAGCTGGGGGAACGAGCGCCAACGCGGTTGGCGGCGACGTTGGCGGTGAAGGACGGCTCGGCACAGTCGTCACAGTCGGTACGACGGGCGTGAGGCTCTCGCGGCGGCGCGCTAGCTGGGCCGCGAGTGACCCCACGTCCGCGAGAAAGGGAGGAGCAAGAAAGGGCCGCGGGGGGCTGGCGGGGGTCGGGATGAGGATTCTGATGTCAGCATCACTAGACGCGTGCGCGTACTTTTCGGAAGGGGTGGACGAGCCCGACGACTCGGCCTGGGCGGCAAGACTAGCGCGGCACTTGCAGCACACTGGTTCGGGCTCGGGCGCGAGGGACCTCGCAGCAGCGGGCGGCGATCGCGACTCCTCCAGATCCTTGACGGCACCGCCTAGGACCTCCTGCGCCGCGGCGATCATGTCGGCCGCGTCGCCGTTCACGCGATTCCGACGGGCTTTGAGGAGCGCGCGTGCTTCGCGCTTCGTGCCCGCCTTGGCCTGCAACGTCGAGATGGCGCCCCTCGTCGGTGAGCTGATCGCTGGGTTGGCGAGGTGTGCCGTCCGCCGCGGCGTGTTGTCGCACCCGATCTTCTTGAGGGCCGCTGCACCCAGCGTGGCGGGGCTGTCACCGTTCTTGACTCCCGCGTCGAGCACCGCCTTGGCTCCCCGCATGGCGGCCTTGTCATCTGCGATCTTGGAGCGCGCATGCTCTACCGCCTTGCGTGTCCGCCCTCTGGGCAGTTTCGGGCTCAGAGGGGAGTGGAATGGGTCGCGCGCGGCAGGATTGGCCGAGCTGCGGCGCCGGGGGCTCGGCGGCACCGTTGCCGCCCACGCCTCGATGCGCCGGCACGGCGACCCCTTCTCGGCGATGGAGGGCGCCTTGCTCGTGCTGCGATCAGGTTCCGAACTCCATGCAGCAGCTCACCTAACACGGAGGCTTTTGGGGGTCTTGGTGAGAGTGTTGCGTCGTCTGCGCACGACGGGCGCTGGCTTATCCGGCGACCGCGGGGCCAGCTTGCTGGGAGAGGCGGGGTTGGCCGGCTTCGCCTGCCGCCTGATGCTTGAGGTAGCAGACGCACGGCTGGCCGTCGTTGGCGCAGCATACGATGGGACAGGGTTGGGGGTGGTGGTCTTGAGTGACCGCGTCTTGTGCACGCACTCGCTTTTCGGTGTCTTGGGCGCTGGGCTCTTGCCCACAGCACTCTTCGTCGACAGGGGGCTCTTCGATGCTAGCGGGCTCTTGACGGGGGCGGTGCTCTTGGCCTTGCTCTCCCGCCTGCGGGCGTTCACATCCGCCTTGCTTAGCTCGCTCAGCGGGCGGCGCAGCAGCTCGTCACTCTCTGCCTCTGCCTCGGTGGTGAGGCCGAGTGTGTTCGCAGGCACGGAGGTTGGACGCGCCGTGTCCTCCATTGGCGTGAGGGTGCGGTGAACGGTGCGCTTGGGGGTGGTGTGGCGGCTGGTATGTGTTGTGTCGCTCGCGGAGGAGGCCGTGCTGCCGTACCACTGGGGCGAGCCCATGGGCGGGACTGTTGTCAGCTCAACAGGCCCATCGAAGCTGAGGACAAGGTCGGTTGCTCACCATTCTCCTTTGTCGCCATCTCCACCCGCAGATCTTTGGCCTGCGAAGCCCTGGTAGGTGCGCAATAGCTGGGTCCCGCTACTGGTGCCGCTGGCGCCGCTGGGGCCGCTGCTGTCAGCCACGTCTCACGTCGATAGCTGAACTCACGCTCGTCCTCGGGCTCCGCCACCACTGGTTTCGGCTGCCGGAGGAGCTTGGAGAAGAAGCTCGCGACGGCAAACGAAGATGGGAGCTGCGGCTGTGAGGAAGTAGGCAGCCGCGCGTGATCCGCCGCGTGTGTGTCGAGCGCACCCGCCCCGGGCCCCATGTTAACCTCCGCGGCGTGTGTTGTCGTTTCTGCCGTGGATGGGACTGGGTGTGTTTGTGGACGCAGGAGGGGTGGTGGCGAGGGATAGAGGTGGGCCACACGGGCATCGATGTGGGCTCGGCTTTTTATGACCTGGCATGGTTCGCGACCGTGCGCGCAACGCCACGCAATCGACCATGCGACGCTCTACTCACTGTTGGCGTTACCAGGGGTGGGCCAGCTCACAGCGGCTCAAGCAGTACCGCTCGAGACGCGGGCCGCTCGCGAGGCGAATGGTGCTGAGGTCAGCGTAGATCTATCGGTGCGGCCATCCGGGCGCTGGTGTCGGACATGTGCAAGGGAGAGACGCACAGGCCGTGTTTGGCGGCCTCTGCATCAACATGCCGCAGGGGAGGCATACTCATGAAGACCGAGTACTTATTGCCTCCTCACATCGTGCTCCCACGTTCCCGGGCCAGATGTAGTCAGTTTCCATCGCTCGTGTTGTGCTACTACATTAGTCCACTCTCCCACACGGCGACTCACCCTGTAAGAAGGAGCTTGAGCCGCAACAGAGTCTGAGCGATAGCGTGACGGTGCAATGTGAGCTTCTCGCAGTGTCAGATCTACCAGAGCACCAGCTCTAACGATCTGATGAGACAGCCCGGCCTCTCATGGACATGGAGCCGATGAGACAATGGGCAATGTCCAGGCAGGGTGGGCCGAAGTGGAGGTTACAGGTGGACACCACCCTTTGTTGCCTTCCGGTGCAACGACCCATTGCCTGCCTCAGATGTTTGTAAGAAGCCTCAGCATTGACCAAGAGGGCTGCGTGGATGAGCTCCATGTCTAGGACGATGCGTACAACGTCTCCAACAGGAGTTGCAGCAAAGAGACGGAATGTGCCACGTGACTGTTTCACTCCTGCATCAAGTTCAATTGGCGCAGCGGTTAGCGCGGCAGATTGCAACGAGATTCCTCGAAACGATCTGTAGGTCCTTGGTTCAATTCCGAGATTGAACTTGTTTTGTGTGTTTTTGGGTGGTGCCGGCGATGGCCGTGCCCCTGGTCGCGATCCCGAGGCTGCACTCGGCCCCGAGGCATTTGACAGACCTTATCTAGGCTCCGGAGCACATGTATCAGCTAGTGTAGGTGACACAGTACATTTGATCGTCTCCGCGACCTCCGCTGACTGCTTACTAAGCCGAAACCACAATGTTTCATCACACATTCCTCCAGCCGATACCCCACCAGCCGACGATGCTTCTCATGACGAAAGGGCGTCGGCGCTGATTGCTTGCTGAACAAGCCGCTGGCTGCGGCGCCGTGTGGTAGCGGCTCTGCTACAGCTTAAAAACGCAGCGACACCTCACTAGCCCGCCAGCCCCACTCAGTAACACAACCAGTGAGCTTCATCGCAATAGCACAGCTGACAGCAGCCATGTCCACCACCGCGATCGTCATCTCCGAGTACGGCCCGCCTTCTGTGCTCCAGGAGCGCACCATCTCCGCTCCGATCCCGACCTCAGGCGAGGTGACCCTCCGCGTCAAGGCGTTTGGCCTCAACCATGCCGAGTCGCACATGCGCAAGGGCGAATGGGACGAGTCCGACCCCGTGCCGGGTATTGAGGCCGTCGGCATCGTCGAGGCCGCTCCGGGTGGGGAGGTGCCGGTCGGCGCAACGATCATGGCCATCATGGGGGGGATGGGCCGCACTCGCCCCGGCTCGTACGCCGAGGTCGTCAACGTCCCGGCGTCCAATGTCGTCGAGGTGGACACCACACTCCCGTGGGCGGCTCTGGCCGCGATCCCCGAAGTCTACTCGGTCGCGTGGACCTGCCTCTTCTCGATCCTCGACCTGCGCGCCGGCGAGACCCTGCTCCTCCGCGGCGCGACCTCCACGCTCGGTACAGCCTCCCTCAAGCTCGCTGCGAACGCTGGGGCCATCGTCACCGCCACCTCGCGCAGCACGGCCAAGCACCCCCTCCTCCTCTCACAGGGCGCCAAGCATGTCCTTTGCGAGGAGCCCAACCTCCAGGCGGGGAGGTTTGACAAGACGCTCAACCTGGTGGGCAACTCTGTCCTCGTCGAGAGCATCAACCTCACCCGCCCCGGAGGGCGCATGCTGCAGGCGGGCTGGCTCGGCGGCCTCGGCGCCATCGAGTTCAACCCCATGCTCCAGCTGGAAAGCGGTGTGCACTTTAGCCTGTTCCACTCCAAGACCCTCGGCGGGCCGCACTTCCCCCTCGCCGCTGTGCCGATGCAGGAGATTGTGCGCAAGATCGAGCGCGGCGAGATCGAGGCGGCGCCGGCGCGCGTGTTCCACGTCACGGAGATTGTCGAGGCGCACGAGCTGCTCGACGCTGGTACGGCGGGCGGGAAGATTGTCGTCACGCGTGATTAGAAGCTACCAGGACCGTAGAGCATGATGAATGAATGGAGACGTTTGCGGGACGACTCTCATGCATATTCCCAGGTACACGGCCGATCGTCTGTGCGCCCCTTTGGAACGCCGATCACACACCGATCGTCGCAATGTTTGCTTGTTTACCCCGAGCCGACTCTGCATTCGGCCCCCTCTCCCCGCTTGTCCTCCTCCAACCGACGCTTGCCAGCTCGCACAGATTCTTCGCTGACAGAACGCAAGAACTCATGTTCCCACAGTCTCGGCCTCCGGTGATCGTAGTCCATTCCAGGCACCGCGGCATGCATTGTCTGGGCAACCAAATGTCATTGGCCGCGATGGATTGAGTTGCCGTAACATCCGGCCGATCGCTGCCGCTGATGTCACATCTGATGGCTGAATTGCCCGGCGCCGCATCTCTCCCTCTGGTCCCTCTCCCTCCGCTTCACCTGATTGTCTTTTCTGGGCAACAAGGAACGAGGACAACCATAGTTTCACGTCCGAAAGCGGCAAGATGGACCCGAGCCGGACTGCGGAAAGACCGGAGTGCCCTCACTGCTCGACGCCAGACTGCGGTGATCGAGGCCAAGCGCCATGCAGCCTCTTGACACGTTGCAATATAAGCACATTCTCGGCTACCACGGACCCAGCGTTGCCCACTCTCCCACCACTCTTCCCACCATGACTATCCGCATCATCGCCCCCGGCCGCCAGGTCACCGCTGCCAGCGCCAACGGCAACGGCGTCAACATCTCGATTGACGGGCACCACTTTGTCGTCGAGGCCAACCCGGGCGACAACGTCCAGCTGCAGCTCGACAACGGCAGCGTCGACCTCCCGCCTGCAAACGACGACGACCGCCGCCGCGGCTGGCGCCGCCTCAACGCCAACAATGCCCTCGCGTACGGCGTCGACGAGGACAAGGTCGTCGTGCTCCCCGCCTGCAACATGAACGACTGGATGAGCGGCCTCCCCGATGACCGCGCGCTCGCCGACCTCACCCTCCCCGGCACGCACGAGTCGGCATCGCTCTTCGGCGGCTTCATCTCCCAGTGCCAGAACCACGATGTCGGCCAGCAGCTCCAGGACGGCATCCGCTTCTTCGACATCCGCCTCAAGGCGGTCGGCAATGAGCTGCAGAGTGAGTCCTGGAGTGTGCGCGTCCGTTGGGCGGCAGGCGGGTGTTGAGGGCTGAGGGCCGCACTCGAGTCCCCCACGCGCCCGCACCTGTTGTGAAACTCGCTGATGCCAGCGTACCACGGCATCCAGGCTCAAAACTCGACTCTGCGCCAGCAGGTCGAGTGGATCGAGAACTTCCTGCGCCAGAACCCGCGCGAGACGGTCATCCTCTCCATCAAGCAGGAGCAGGAGGACGCTGAGCAGTTCCCCCAGCTCGTCCAGGACTGCCTATCCTCGGGCATGTGGCGCTTCGAGGAGGGCTTCCCGACGCTCGGCGAGGTGCGCGGAAAGGGCATCTTCTTCAGCCGCTTCGGCAAGAAGCGCGACGACCAGTTCCCGAACGGGCAAGGCCTCAAGCCCATGCGCTGGCCGGACAACCAGGGCGATGGCTTCGACCAGGACTGGCACGGTACCCAGTTCCGCATTCACGACTGGTAGGTTGCTGGCTGGACTGTTACTGACTCACAGGTACGACACCGAGAACATCGCCGAGAAGACCAACCGCATCTGCAACTACCTCGAGCCGACGTGCGACGGGCGGGGTTCGGGTGTTGGCCCGAACCACCCCATGACCATCGTCTTCGCGTCTGGCGGCAAGTTCCCCCAGGCTCCGCCGCACTGGATGGCCTCGGGTGGTTCGGCGGGCGGCATGTCGCAGGTGCTGTCGGTCGGCGCCAACCTGTTCGGCAAGCTCAGCGGCGGCGGTGGTGGTGGCGGTGGCGGCGCGGACACTGGGCCCGAGGGAGGCGTCAACGCGCGCCTCGTCCGCTGGCTCCTCCACAAGGCGATGGAGGCCCGCCGGCCGCGTGCGATCCTCAACCTCGACTTTTACGACGAGACGAACGCGATGCAGGAGCTCATTGCGGCTCTCAACGCGCTCCCGGAGTAAATGGACAACAGCAGGATGCGCTCAAGGACGATTGTCGATATGATGAGGTCATAGCTATACCTTGTCACCGAGGGACGCGGATGATTGGTATGACGTCGCGCTCCTTCCAGTTGACACTCGTTCCGCAGGGGCGGGGACGCGCAGCGGACCTGGTCATGTCAGCTTCACCTCATGCCACCGTTGTTTCGAGGTCAGAATCGTCATGATCAGTGTGTTGCGGATCAAAGGCTGCGTCGAGATCACCGGCATCGGAAGAACGTGCGGCGTAGCGGTCCTGGCAACGGTCGGTATCACTCACCGACGCCGTCCGTGTCCGTGACTGGTGGCGTGTGCTTCCACATACCGTGCACCTCCGCTTCCACTATTGTGGCTCGGTCTCGGACCTCCTGTCAGTTCCCAAGCATATAGTGCAATCAACTTGACTTGCTTCCGACGCTCGCTTCCGCGCTTCGGGCGTGCTCGTTGTCAGTTCATTAGCGTTTCCAGTACATCGGGCCGGTCGGATCATGTTCCTCTTGGCCACTTACACTGCGTACATTCAATGCCAAGCTCTCTCGGTCCAGCTTGTGACGGGAGATGTTGTTGTCTACCTATGACGCATCACCTTGACTCGTTTCGAACGTGGTCTCCTCTGCAAGGCAGCAAGACAGGCATGAGTACCTCTCCGGACAGTGCTCCACCGGGCGGAAGTGCGGGGTGGCAACGGCCGCAGCAAGGGCCAACCTGTGCTCGATGCTCGAAACAGCACTCGCCAAAGATGGGCACAAGAGCCGAGCACTTGCCACTCAGCCGCCATGCATGTCGATCTAGCTTGTCCCCAGTCGTCGTTGGACTGTGGGGTGCACGCATCGACGTGAGTGACCGCGTGATGGATGTGATTGATGGGACTGAACTCTATCTACGTCATCGATCCGACAAAAGTCTGCGGCTCACTCGGCGTCGACGTATGTACTCCTCACCATTCACGTCCATCATCTCCTCGCTGCCGCGGCGACACGCAACCTCTCTGCCGTCTCGAGGCGTCAGGTTCATTCCGTCTCGTCATAGACGACCGTCCTGCCCACCTGTCCCGACTGCGCGGTGCTGGGGATGCGCACAATGACGACTACACACCGCGTCCGGTCCTGGAATGTCACCTCCCCGCCCGCCCCCTCCGAAGCGCCGCCTCCGTCAGAGTGCTGTCAAAACTGAGCTCGCTGGCTGAACTCACCGCACGGAGTGAGCGGCATGAGCGACATTCGTACCTTGAACGGCAGCGCCAGGCCCGGATACAGTCTCCGCGGCCCCTAGCCCGCAGGCTGCTGGCCGACAAACCTCCTAGGTTGTCGATGCCAACATGACATCACCATTCATCGTCTCTCCTCTCCTCTTGCAACCAACTGACGATCTGCTCGCCGCCGCTGCTGCTGCGCAAGGAGCTTGTTGCGGGCCCGCCACCGATGCAAGGCCTCGACCCCCGCCTGCCCTCGGCATGCATGCGCTCCTACCACGTCCAATGGGGACACATGACCCAGAACATGCACAGTGAACATGCGGACTATGACCTCATCGCGGCGACCATTGTCGGCCTCGCTGCTCACCCAACGACCGAAGCGGCCTCGCTGCTCCACAGACCCCCACCCCCACCGTTGTATAAAGACGAGTCGTTCGCCTCTCACTGGGCTCTCCAGACTGTAGTCTCGTAGTGATCCGTAGAGAACAACTTCGAGTAACACCACACAACTACCCATCATGAACCCCACCCACGGCGACGAGCGCAGGGAGGGAATGGGTGTCGGTGGAATGCCCGGCGGCTTCGGCGGCGGCAACACCACCGGTGCCACCACTGGCGCGACCACTGGCGCCACCAGCACCTCGCCCACTTCGGGCGGCGGCCTTCTCGACAAGGTCAAGGACTTCCTTAGCCCCGGCACCGGCACCGGTGTCGGCAGCACCGACCCCGCTGTCTCGGGCACTCACGGCACCGGCACCGGCCTCACTGGCACCCACGGCACCGGCACTGGCCTCACCGGTGGCTCCGGCCTTACTGGCGGCACCCACGGCCCTGGCACCGCCACCGACCGCGCTGTTGACAAGGTCACGCCCGGCACAAACACGTACGGCTCGACCGACCCCATGCGTGAGTCCCCGCCTTTCCACACCTCCGCCCCACAAGCTAACAAGCAGACACCGGCAGCGCCATGACTGGCCAGCACGGTCTCCCCGGCACTGATGGCCGCCAGGGCCCCACCGTCGGCGGCTCTGGCCTCACTGGCAGCCACGGCACTGGAAGCGGCCTGACTGGCGGCTCCGGCCTCACTGGTGGTGCTCACGGCCCCGGCACTGCTACCGACCGCGCGGTCGACAAGATCACCCCCGGCTCCAACACCTACGGGACCACCGACCCCACCAGTGAGTCTGCTCCTGGCCTCCTCTACGTTCACGAGCTAACCACTCAGACTCAGGCTCCGCCGTCACCGGCCGCCACGGCCTTCCGGGCTCCGAGGGCCGCTCCGTCACCGGCCAGCACGGCACCGGCCTCACTGGTCAGCACGGCACTGGCACCGGCATGTTGGGCTCGACTGGCCCCGGCACCACGGGCGACAAGGCCATGGACAAGATCACCCCGGGCCAGAACACGTACGGCTCAACTGACCCGATGAACTCGGGCTCCGCCGTCACTGGCCAGCACGGCCTCCCAGGTTCGGAGGGCCGCAGCGTCACTGGCCAGCACGGCACTGGCCTCACTGGGTCCCATGGCACCGGCATGACCGGCTCTCGTGGCCCCGGCACCACCACCGACAAGATGATGGACAAGGTCACCCCCGGCACCAACACCTATGGTAGCACGGACCCCATGAACTCGGGCTCCGCTGTCACCGGCCAGCACGGCGCCCCCGGCTCGGAGGGCCGCCACGGTGCCGGCGCCGCTCTCGGCGCCGGTGCCCTCGGCGCTGGCGCTGGCGGTCTCGCCGGCCACCACGCCGGCCAGCACCATGGCTCGGGTGTCACTGGCACCCACGGCACGGGGATGACCGGCTCGCACGGCCCTGGCACCACCACCGACAAGGCTATGGACAAGGTGACTCCGGGCTCCAACACATACGGCACCACGGACCCGACTCACTCGGGTAGCGCCGTGACTGGCCAGCGCGGCCTCCCCGGCTCTGAGGGCCGCCACGGCCCCACTGCGGGCTCCGGCCTCACTGGCAGCCATGGTACCCACGGTGCTGGCATGACGGGTACCCACGGCCCCGGTACCACCACCGACCGGATGATGGACAAGGCTACCCCGGGTACCAACACCTACGGCACCACCGACCCTACCAACTCGGGCTCGGCCGTCACTGGACGCCACGGCGCCCCTGGCTCCGAGGGTCGCCACGGTGCGGGTGCTGGCACCGCTCTCGGCGCTGGTGCTCTCGGCGCCGGCGCTGGCGGTCTCGCTGGCCACCACGCCGGCCAGCACCACGGTTCTGGTATGACGGGCTCGCACGGCCCCGGCACCACTGGTGACAAGGTCATGGACAAGGTTACCCCTGGCCAGAACACGTACGGGACCACCGACCCCACCAACTCTGGCTCCGCCCTCACGGGCCGCCACGGTGCGCCGGGCTCTGAGGGCCGCTCCGTCGGGTTCGCCGGCGGTGCGGCTGGCTCGCCGACCAGCATGCGCAGCGGCGACCTCTCGGCCCTCCCCACCCAGGAGCGCTCGCCCGACGACGGCTCAGTCCCCGCCCAGGCTGTTCGCCAGGAGGGCATGACCGCCGAGGACGCCAAGATGCAGCAGGCGTTCCAGAAGATGGGTATCTCCAGGGAGGACTTCCGCGAGGGCGACTTCACCGCCCCCGAGGCTACCCGCGACACCCTTTCCGCCGGCACTTCCGACACGCAGGTCCCCGGCGGCGACCGCACCACGGCTGCTGGCCGCGGGGTCACGGACGACCGCCACCACTCGGGCGTCGGCACCGCCGCTGCTACCGGCGCTGCTGGCGCTGGCGCTGCTGGCCTCGCTGCCCACCAGGCAGGCAAGCACTCCACCGGCACCGGCATGACTGGTGCTCACGGTACCCACGGCCCCGGCACCACGGGCGACAAGGTTATGGACAAGGTCACTCCTGGCACCAACACCTACGGGTCTACCGACCCCACCCACTCCGGCAGCGCGGTCACCGGCCAGCGCGGCCTTCCCGGCTCGGAGGGACACCACACTGGCACTGGCATGACCGGCGGTGGTATGACCGGATCTCGTGGCCCTGGTACCACGGGCGACAAGACCATGGACAAGGTTACTCCTGGCACCAACACGTACGGCACGACCGACCCGACCAACTCGGGCTCGGCTGTCACTGGCCAGCGCGGCCTCCCGGGTTCGGAGGGCCACCACAGCTCGCACCACGGCTCCGCCCTTGGTGCTGGTGCTGCTGGTGCCGGCGTTGGCGCCCTCGCGGGCCACCACGCCGGCCAGCACGGCACCCACGGCTCCCACACCGGCACGGGCATGACTGGCTCGCACCACGGCCCCGGCACCGGTACCGACCGTGCTCTTGACAAGGTCACCCCGGGCACCAACACCTACGGCTCCACGGACCCTACCCACTCTGGTTCGGCTGTTACGGGCCAGCGTGGCCTCCCCGGCTCCGAGGGCCGTTCGGTCACTGGCCAGCACGGCACTGGCATGACGGGCTCGCACGGCCCGGGCACTACTGGCGACAAGATGATGGACAAGGTCACTCCCGGCCAGAACACCTACGGCTCGACCGACCCCATGAACTCGGGGTCCGCTGTTACCGGTCGCCACGGCATGCCTGGCTCCGAGGGCAACCAGGGCCACCACTCGGGTGCTGGTACTGCCCTCGGTGCCGGCGCTCTCGGCGCTGGGGCTGGCGGCCTCGCGGCGCACCAGTACAACCAGCGTGACCACGGCGCCGCTGGCCACCACGGCTCCGCGCCCCAGGACGCCACCACCAAGGACAAGATCATGGACAAGATTACCCCTGGCACCAACACCTACGGCACCACGCAGCCCGGCGTCTCGCCCACTCACGGCTCGACGGGCTCTGGCCTCACCGGCTCGAACACCCACGGCACCCACGGCACCCACGGCACCCACGGCACCCACGGCACCCACGGCACTGGCATGACCGGCACCCATGGCACCCACGGCCCTGGTACCGCCACCGACCGCGCCGTCGACAAGGTCACCCCCGGCACCAACACCTACGGCTCGACTGACCCTACCCACTCCGGCTCTGCTGTGACGGGCCAGCGTGGCCTCCCCGGCTCGGAGGGTCGCCACGGTCCCACTACTGGTGCTGGGCTCACCGGCTCGCACGGCACTCACGGTCCCGGCACCACCGGCGACCGCATGATGGACAAGGTTACGCCCGGCCAGAACACCTACGGCTCGGCGGACCCGATGAACTCTGGGTCTGCCGTTACGGGCCGCCACGGTGCGCCGGGATCTGAGGGCCACCACTCTGGCGCCGGCACCGCTCTCGGTGCGGGTGCCCTCGGCGCTGGCGCCGGCGGCCTTGCGGGTCACCACGCGGGTCAGCACCACGGTTCTGGCATGACGGGCACCCATGGCCCCGGCACGTCTGGCGACCGGATGATGGACAAGGTCACGCCTGGCCAGAACACCTATGGCTCCACTGACCCGATGAACTCGGGCTCGGCGGTCACGGGCCAGCACGGCCTCCCTGGTTCTGAGGGCCGCCATGGTCCCACTACCGGCTCGGGCCTCACTGGCACTCACGGGACCGGCATGACCGGCTCGCGTGGGCCCGGCACTACCACAGACAAGATGATGGACAAGGTCACGCCTGGGAGCAACACCTACGGCTCGACGGACCCCATGCACTCTGGCTCCGCCATGACCGGCAAGCACGGGCTCCCTGGCTCTGAGGGTCGCACTGGCACTGGCATGGCTGGCGGCATGACCGGCACCCACGGTCCTGGCACCACCGGCGACAAGATGATGGACAAGGTCACTCCCGGCCAGAACACCTACGGCTCGACCGACCCCATGCACTCTGGCTCCGCTGTCACCGGCCAGCACGGTCTTCCGGGCACCGAGGGCCGCAGCGTCACCGGCACCGGCGCGGGCGTGATGGGCTCCCAGTCCCACCACCAGGGCACGACCTCTGACCGCATGATGGACAAGGTGACGCCCGGCACCAACACGTACGGCACGACCCAGACCGGCGTCGACCCCGCCATGGCCCAGCACGACAAGATCATGCCCGGTGGCAACACCGTCGGGTCGGAAGCCCAGCGCGCCGGCCACAACCTCGGTAGCGCGCCCGGCGTGACCTCGCCCACTGGTGCCTCGCACCACCACGCCGCTGGCACCGAGCACCACTCCACTGGTTCTGGCGGCGGTCTCATGCAGAAGATCAAGGACAAGGTCGAGGACGTTGTCGGAGGCGGCGGCACCGGCCACCACAACACTGGTGCGCACCCCACCGCCGTCGGCCATGGCGTCAACCCCACCACTGGCACCGGCACGACCACTGGCACCGGCGCGTCGCGTCTTCCATGAGCGCTCAACGCCTGTAACGCTACTTCATGTCCCTATCCGTTCCCTGTGCGATCGTAGTTCTGAAGCTTGAAGTGAGAAAGAAGAAGAAGCAGCAGCAGCAGACACGTAGTAGCTGTAACTAGTAATTGCGGAGATGATGCAGCAGCAGATAACCAATGATTTAGTGCGAGTCTCGGCCTTGCTGTCGCGGTAGTTTCACCGGGGCACTTAATGTTGCGCGCGGCGGCCCGATCTCATTGCCCGGTCACGCTGCATGCAAGGGTTGCGGCAAACAAGGTTCCGGCAACGGTGATGTGCTTATTCCTGGCGTTCGCCTGGTGCCTCAATCGCCTGCCCCATGCAACCAGGACGTGCCAGGACATGTGTTGGCGGCCGTGCAGTGGCTGAGAGGTTCTCGAGCTCGGGTTCGCGCAGATTGAGGCACACCCGGTTTCCGTGGGCACATTGCGAGAGCATGACGAGAAGTGGAGGGTGGTCTGTGTTACAGGAGTGTGCATGAGCCAGGCGGGTGAGATAGCCCACTGGCATGTGAGTTCGGGCAGAACAACGATGCCGCAAGCTGCGGCCGAGAACCCGGGCGCCGAAGCTATGTGCAGGACCTGCGCATGGGCTCTGAGCTCGTCCAAGACGGGCTTGTGCGACCGAAGTACTCGATAGACGATGCACAACAGAGTGTAGAACAACAGAGTGGGGGAACAGAGATCGAGATTGCGTGAACGAGATCTGACACTGGCACTATCAAGCTCGGCGGGAATGCGGCGTCTACGAGCGGCAACCTGTGCGGAGGTTGGGCGGCTACAGGAACATTGGAGTACACAGCTCTTGTCTCGTCATCTCGTCTCAGTTTTAGAACACGGCCGACCCACCCGATACCGAGCTCTGCGGGTGCTGTGTGCGCGTTGCGAGGACGACACGCTCCTGAACCGTCACCGAGGTGGTCAAGCACGTCAGAACGATCACCTGCTGTGCCTGGAGGAACACAGGTGCATGCAAGGTTGCACCGTGCAGTTGCCCGTCATGCCTAGCACGCCCAGCGACACACGCTCCCTTAGCCCGCTCACGGACCTCTTGCTGCAGGGCATGGCACCGACTCCTGCACTCGCCTTCGCGATCCCAGCCCTTCTCGGCGCCGACGCATCTTGGTGCGAGCTGCGGGCCAGTCAGACCGCACCGCGGCGGCCCCGGTGAGAGGGGCATCGGGGGCAGGCGGAGTGCCTTTTTTCTGCGGTCCAGGGTGGGGCCAGATCGGGGCCTGGCACTCTCTTGGCGGGGGAGATGACTGCCCAGGGATACCTCCGACGGCCCCTCTCCCCTTTACCGCTGTTTTGGGCCGAGGCGTGACTTATCGCACGAATTGTGGCGCTCGCTTGGCGGCGGCGAGGCGGCCAGGAAAACTTGCAGGCGGCGGCAAGGGTCGTGGGCATGCAGGTTTCTCCTCGCTCCTCCGGCCCCCTTGGCCCCACAACGGTGCCGCCCCCAAGCCTCCCCAGGCCTGCAAGATCCTGCCGGCAGCGTCGCCGCAACGAGATTGGACAGTGCGTACGCCAAGGGCCTATTCCCAATCATATTTGGTTCTGGACGGCGTGGAGAGGCCCTCTGGCGGCGTGCGGAGCCTGTCAGACATGATTGCTGGTTTTCTAACCCCGTGCGCACACGAGGCGACACACCCCTACCGCCTGCAGCTTGCTTGCTCGTCGTCGTGAGGCCTCAAAGCACAGGCCTGACGCCTCTTTCCCTTCCATCCTCTCCATCTGTCAGCTCACGCTCTCTTGCCGCTTCGAGACTAAGGTTCATCAGAAACCCCGGTCCATTCTCCCCCTCACTATCATCCTCGCTCGTTCAAAACTAGCTGCCACCGAGACTAGAGACCCAACCCCCCCTCTCGTCTCTTGTTCTGTACCACGGCCTCGGTCCACGACCGTCTCTAACCATAACGTCGACATACCCGCCCCGCCGCGACGTGCGCCCCAGCTCTCCCCCCTCCCCTCCCACCTCCGTC